>OX352773.1:231831466-231923276 GCA_947095535.1 Poecilobothrus nobilitatus | reverse complement strand
ACTGATTTGATTCACCCTGTTCTTCCAATAAAACAAAATAATAAATTAATGTTTACGCTTTGTTTCACTTGCAGCCTTGAAACATATCAAGATGAATGCCTTCATTCTGATAAAGAAAGAACTCTGACAGGAACTTGGGTTATAGACGAAGTAGTAAAAGCTGTAAAAAAGGGGTATAAAATATTTGAATTTCATGAAATTTGGCGTTATAAGGTACAACAATATAACAAAGACAACTGTGAACCTGGATTATTTACAGAGATGATGGACAAATTTCTTAAAACTAAACAGGAAGCTTCTGGATGGCCTAAAGATTGCAACACAGAAGAATTAAAACAAAATTATTTGGAACAATTTTTCCAACAAGAAAATATTAAACTTGATACAGAAAATATTTACAAAAACCCTGGAAAAAGATCATACAGTAAGCTTATATTGAACTCTTTCTGGGGAAAATTTGGTCAACGAGAAAATCAGACAAAAACGCAAATAATAAAAAGTCCAGCTACTTTTTATTCTATATTGACAAATCCAAGCAAAGATGTATTGCACATAATGATTATCAATTCTGACACGGTTTTAGTTAACTGGAAATATAAAAATGAAGATTTAGATTCATTGCGTACAGTGAACGTATGTATTGCAAGTTATACAACTGCACAGGCTCGTTTAAAATTGTATGAATATTTGGAAAATTTACAAGAACGAGTTTTATATTATGACACTGATTCCGTCATATATGTGTCAAAAGAAGGTGAATATGAACCTGTCATAGGCAATTTTATCGGAGATATGACTAATGAACTAGAATCATTTGGATCTGACAGCTACATAAAAGAATTCGTTAGCGGTGGACCAAAAAATTATGCATATAAAGCATTTTCTTCTGACAAACAAAGCGATGCAGTAGTTTGTAAAGTAAAAGGAATTAAACTAGATTATAATAATTCAAAACTAGTCAATTTTGAAAAAATTAAGGAAATGGTTTTATTGAACGATAAAGCCGGTGTAAATATTCTGTACAAAAATTTTCGAAGAACAAATGATCATAGGGTAATTACAGTTCCAGAAACAAAGATATACAGGTTAAAAGCAGAAAAACGAAGGTTTTATGAAAATTATAGTTCTGTACCATTTGGATTTAAAAGAAAAAAATAAAGTTTTTTTTAAAAAGAAGTTTAATCAATTTTTTATTATTTTTAATTTTATAAAGGAACACAAGTTTTTATTTTGCCCGAATTTTATAGTAAATGTATGTAACCGTAAACTTGAACTTTCCATCAGCGTCTTTGTCTTTTCCCAGCCATCTGCACTTTTTTCTCAATTCTTCTATGGTGACATCACTCTTTAGGTATGGACAATAGAAAATTATATTTTCTATGTCCATTCGAGCACATAAATATTTATAATGACTGTATTGAAATTGTCCAGAGTTTATCCATTTTGCTAATGCCACTGATTTTAACGTTGGTGGGTTCATGTTGTTTTGCTTCTAAATTAAAACATTTTGAGCATGTATTTTTATATCACTAAATGTTTATTAGACAAAGGAATTAATTTAGAAGAATTAGTTAATTTAAGGAGTGTTCTAGGAAATGATTTTATGTTAAATTTATTTTAAAATTTCCTGGTAGAAGAAAGAGATTTATTCTTCTAACAAAGGAATTTAGGAGTGTTTTAAATTTCCTTATATGTTTAGTTCCTGGTTAAATAGTTAATGGAATTTATTATTGAAAAGAGCTTTTGAGTTGTTTAAAAAAAGATTTATTATTCTAACAAAGGAATTTGAATGGAAATAAATTCCGTCGTGCCAAAAAGTCATGTTCTAACAAAACAATTTAGGAGCGTTTAAATTTCCTCATATGTTTAGTTCCTTGTTAAATAATTTGATGGTATTTATTAAAGTAATTTAAACTATCGTAGTAAAAAAGTATAAAAGAAAAGACAAAACTTTTATTTCTATCAATTGAGTTCTACACAAAACTTAGTTTAAATAACAGTACTAGTAGCAGTACCAAAAGAAATAATGGTAAGTAATTTTTAAATTTTAAAAAAATTTAATCTTTTTTTTCAAAATTTTTCAAAATTATCCTATATATTTTTTATATTTTATTTTCATTTAGGAATTTGTAGACAATCTCATAAAAATCGGAAAAGGGGAACAAGAGAGCTACAAAACGATAGATGCTCTGGTGAAGGATGTGATGTACGAGGTAGAAGAATGGAAATTCCTAAAGACCAAAAGAGGTCAGCGGGTGGTTCTATGTAAGGTAACATGCCCAATGGAAGATTCAACTAACAGCATTACTTTTTTTATGCCGGAGCGGTTCTCCAAAAAAGTTGTGTCGGAGAAAGAACTAAATCAACTGAACAGCAAGGGCTTTAATTTCAAATTTTTTGGACGGGATCCTAATAGGTGGAATATGGCTCTGTTTGAGTTAATTCCAAAAACGAGTATAGACTCGCAAGAAAAATAGTATAAATAAAAAAAAGTTAAATAAAAAATTTACAAATGAAATATTTTCTTTTTTTTAAATTTTTCAACTTTTCAGATTTTAAGTTAAATAAAAAATTTACAAATGAAATATTTTCTTTATTTTCTTTTTTTTATTTAAATTTTTCAACTTTTTTATGCTACTGCTAAAGGCTCCCTTCCCCTTTTTTTTCCACTCTTTTTAAATCGTATTAGTTATAAATTATAGGATTTCAAGCTATTTTAAAATAGTCAGGTACAAAATGAGCAGCAGGAAGGCAGTAGCAGATTTACAATTTACTGTTGGAAATAAAAAGCAATATTTCTTGAAGGAATTTGCTTTGATAGCTGATGGGTCACTGATACCAATGCTATTTATGTTTAAAGCACCTTATTCGTTCGAAGAGTTAAATACTGATGTTAAACAGCAAAATGAATTCAATAAAACACAAATAAATGGTCTTGACTGGGATGATGGCTTTATAGAATATTCAGCAATTAAAAATACCTTAAAGGAACATTTAAATTCATTCGACGTCGTTTACGTAAAGGGGTACCAGAAAAAGGAATTTTTAGATAAATTTGTTTCGAGTTCAGTAGAAGTTATCAACTTAGATAATGACATTCCATCTCTTCAGAAACTAAAGAATTTCACAACCATTTGCCCTCACCATAACATTACTGAAAATTTAAAAAGATGTGCTGTAAAAAATTGTATGAATTTATATATGTATTTAATAAAAGAAAATAATTGGTTTTAAAAAATATTTGTTTTATTTATTGTTGACCAAGATAATTTTTCTGACAAAAACATAGGTATTTCATAAAATAGTCTGGAATAATTACACTGAGCTATGTGTAAATTCATTGGAATGTAGAAATCTTCTTGTTCCAATCTTAGTTTATTCTTTTCAATACATCTCTCAAAATATTTGAATACATATTCTCTTATATTAAGTTCAGCTCCGTTGTTATATGACATCACTGCTTGTATAAAGTCTAACATAAGACAAAAGCGGGTGTACTCATCTAACTGCAATGTAATTTTTTTAGTTTTCCCGGTATGATTAAATGTTAGCGCAAATCCTTTTGAATTTAATTTATGTTGGTTGTTAGTAAAATCTTGATAAAAGGCATACCACGCCAAATAATTCATCTCACAAATGACTTTTTGATGACGTTGGAAAATTATTGTTGCAGCAAAATTTTCAACATTAAATCCAATTTGTATTTTTGTTGTTTGTTTTTTATCCAAATAATAGATATAGCTTAACAAAAGATTTTGCGGAGGTTCACTTTTTTGTTTTTCAATGACTTCCGAATTTGTTGATTGCTCCATTTTTCTTGTTTTAACTGATGAATTCTATTTTAGAATTTTGTATTTATATTTTTTCTCCCTCATTTTTTAAAAATTTTTCGAAATATTCTTTGTATTTTTTTATCGTTTTTAAGTGGGGATGATGTGTCGAATAAATTAAGAAAATATTTTATGCTTTTACAGGAACTTCGCATCCATAGATATACACAACAATAATGTCCGCAAACAGATGTTAAATTACTTTGTAAACGCTTATTGTTGAAAACAAAACATGTTGATTGATTTTGTAGAAATTTTATAATCTCATTGTGAAACGGGGGATTTCCAAATGAATCAAAATATTCTGCACACCCTTGAACTGGAACAAATATTGCTAACCAATGTGTTCCCTTTTCATTAGAATTATCGGTATTTACCACCAAAATACTAGGTTTTGAAACTTGTTTTGGTAATTTATCAAGAGCATAAACGCCTCTAAATATTTTATGTGTTAACTTATTACATTTCAGAACCTTTGAAATCTGAAGTGTATTCATTTTCTTGCAAACGGGAAATATCAATTAGTCGAGCATTTCCTCGTACAAATGTTGTTAAAAATTCTGCTTTAAGTTTTCCATTTGTTAAGACTATATCGAATTTTTCAAGCAAATTTATTAAGTTATTAGTTACTTTTTCGTTATCGATATGTCCAAAAGAGTAATTCTCAATATCTGTTTTTTTCAAATCTCTGACAGGAAATTTATACTTTAATTCTTTTACAATAGTTTTACATTTTTCTTTAATACCAGCCACAGCAATATTTTTTACAAATATTGTATTGTTATCGTCCGTACAGAACGATAAATCTACTAGAGCACATGTCATTGTGAAATGAATAGAGATGGTTCGCTAAACTTCCTTTTATATGTTCACGTAGACGTTACGATTTTTATCAATTTCGATATTAGCATCGAATTCTGCAAATACAATACAAGTTAATGTTGAAGTTAATGGAGAGCTGAGTCTTGCTTCAATCTTTACTACTCCCTGGTTTAATAAACTCTGACATGTATCTGTTCCCGAGCCGTCTGGTGATAAATCAAAAGCCAGTATTGTATAACCTTTTGAAAATAATTCTTTTGAAATTTGATGTCCTCTATCAGAATGATGTATACCTGTTCCGCTAAATAATGTTAAATATGCTCGAGAATTACAAGAATTATTCGGTGTAAAACTTGTTTCAATTGCAGAGTTTGGTGTAGGCACTCCATTCACATATAATTGAAATTGTGTGAGATTTTGATGGTCGAAATGGTATGGATTTTTTGATCTCTTACCATTGAAGTTTTCATTATTAACCATACAAAATACTAGAGCTTTTGGTATTTGCCCTATAAATATATTATCCAATGATATGTTAGATGTGTTAGCTGGAATTGTAAATGTTTTGATTTCACTTCTGGTATAAAAATATTTCGCGTTAGCCTTTTCCAATACAGTATTATGTGCTATCAATATACTAGGATTAATTGTTAAATGTTTCATGTATAACGTAGCTTCGAGAATTTTTAAATAGCTTTCATCGGCATCGTTAAAGAAAATAAAAAAATCCTGTTTTTCTAGGGCTAAAGCAATTCGAATGTCAACATTATTTAAAAGTAATTTAGGAGTATTGAAGAAATCTACATGTAATTTTCCCATTAATTCTACTACAGTAGAATTGTTGTATGATTTTTGTCTTGATTTAGAACCAGAATTACTAAAATCATTTACATTTGGTTTATCCAATTCCCAACCAGATGCTTCCAAATGTGTTTGACTGGAATCTGTACCATAATTTAGTAAAGTAGTTAAGTATGCTTTATAATGGTATAAGGAGTCTGAAGGAGTGATGTTTTTTCCGTTTAGAGTTACATTACATTGTTTAATTAAAGAGTGTAATAAATTATTTACAACACTGGGCTGCGGAGCTGGTCTTGCTTCAGTTCCGGTTCCTACTTTATCATTTGCACTCCAAACTGATCCATCTTTTTTTAATATTTGAACTTTAAATTTTATATAGGTGGAGGATAAATCTCGATATGTATCTCCATTTCCAAGGGAAACAAATTCAATAGTTGACGGTGATGCCTCTAAAGAAGCTAAAGGATTGTATGCTACCTCTTCTGAACGCAAAATACTTGTTTGTACGGGTAATGACGCAAAAAGATCAAGTTCAGATTTCATACATTCCATTTTTAGTTGAATATGTCGGATGTTTTACTTTGCTTTTTTCGTCGTTTCGACTTCAAATGTGTCTTTTTAGAAACTGTTTGTCTTTTAATAGCTCTTTGTCTTTTTATAGTTCTTTGTCTTCCACCATACATCGAATGCAGTTGGTTAACTACTGATTTCCGTAAATTTTTTATACCGCCTTTACTTTGATCAATTACAGCTTCTTTTATGTTTGCACCAGATGCTATATCATTAAAAATATTTTTACTTGTGTTTACAGCCTCTTTTTTAATTAAGTCCCAACCTGATGTAAAAACTGGCTTTAAGTAACGAATTAAACTTCCGAATATATTTCCAAAACCACGACCTTTTTGTATAGCTGGATAAAATTGTAATAAAGGCCCAATATCGTTGATTCCCCCTCCTACCTGAGAGGAATAATATCTCACGTAAGCTCTTTCCATGTTTGATAGGATATCATATTTGAGTAGTAGTATTTATATTGTTTTTGGGGAATCAATGCTTTTTAAAGTGTAATACAATTTTTGTTGGATAGTAACTGGAAACAAAATTTATTCCATCACCGTATTGATTGCAAATTTTAATTGCTATTGTTTCAAAAATATTTTTTTCTATAGGTATGTAATGGACGTTTTTAAATTCAGTATTTGTAGGTATTCTACAATTTTCTATGTTGATAGCTCTCAACGCCCGAACTTTGCTACTTCCAAAAACAGAAGATTGAACTATATCTGAATAAATCAACACCATTCCATTCAATTCATCTTTATTTTTAGCAACAGCTAATTTGAATAGTTCAGGTAATTTTGTTTTGAAATTTTTTATATTTTTTTTCTGTTGAAATAATTCAGTTAATAATGTTTTTACATTATAACTCTGATTAACTTTTATATAAAAACTATCTTCATCAAAAGTCTGCGATATTCGAATTAAGTCCCCTCGGTTAGATTCTGACACTTTTTTAAATGTTACATCATCATAATTTTTAGGATTAGAAATATATGTCAAAACTTCATTAAAAAATTCAGTAAAAACTTGGTTTCGAGTAAATCCGGGATTAGGAGTTATATTTTTAATAAGCGTTGGCAAAAAATTAAACTTCCAATCATCTAAATGTAATTCCGAATCGTTATATGAATAATATGTGTAGCCTATAGATTTGGTTACTTTGATTTTTTCAAGAGGTTTTTCAATGTTTCTTACATAAACATTATACTGTCCAATATTAATAAAAGCACAATTCTCTTTGTTAAATTGTTCTGTTTGTAGGAAATCGTTCAGATAAATTTCTGAAAGACCAACTTTCCAATTACCATTTCTTAAATCAAAGTGAATAGGTAATTTATTTTCGAATGAAGCTAAAGTGTTGTCTGGAAACAGTTTTAGATTATCATTACTAAACAATGTTACATAGAAGTCATCTTGACTATCCATCTTTGTTAACTTCTTCTAAAACATAAAATGTTGTACTATTTATATGTTGTCCACTCCGGTGTTGATGAAGTTCTTAGTTTTGGACTTCTTAGTAAAGGTTTTAGTTTTCGTTTTTTTGTTTCAGGAAACTGTGAAAGTATAGTTGAGGAAATTGAACTACCAGCCGATCTTAGTGTCTTCTTTTTTTCAGGAGATGGTACAGCAACGGTAATTACATCACCACTTGGTGTTTCAAACATTCGATAATCAGAGCTTAGAGATGGTCTTTCGACTAATTTTTCATCTTTCAACATTTCAGTTTGAGCTAATTTTTTAAATGAATTTTCATCATCTAAATCGTAATTTGTTAAATCAACATCCATATTTGAATGTTCTTTTTTAGGGTCATATTCAAACACATCATCAGTAACTAATGGTAAAAATTTAGTTTGTGTTGACGTTGATTTGTATTTAGGTAATTCAGTTTCTGTATATGCATTTCGCTTAGAAAAGAATTTTGTTTGAGTACCTGTATTAAATGTAACATTATTTAACTTTTCTGGTAATTTTTTTGTATGCCTTTTGTTAATTCCGTATTTAATGAGATTTTGACGATATAAATACCATTTTTGCAATGGTTTTAATTTTTTATCATACAAAACTTTTTTCATTTTTTGATCCAATAAATCTAAGTTTTTATCATCTTGAAATAATTTGCTAAATTTTGAAAATATTTCTGGTGACATAACAATCATTCGCTGCATTATGTCTTACTGAGAAGTTTTCCTATTATACCAGATAATATAGTACCAATTAATGTAGGTAAAAATCCTCCATGTTGAATTAACATTTTTCGTTTAGCTTTTATACCTTTTTGTGGACACGCTAAGAGTCTTAATTGTTTTTTATATTTTTTTAGTTTTGTTTTTTGTGATGGTGATATTTTATTGTTCCCGTTTAACACATTAATTGCAATTTCAGCAATAGTTTTTATTATATCATCATCACAATATTTTAGAATATTTTTACGAAAATTCTTGTTGTTGCATTTTTCTAGTACATGTAACATATGTCGGTTTTTCTTCAACCGTTTCATATTTTAAGCAATTGTTTAAATCTTTGGTAGCACAAAAACAAACGCAATATTCCTCTGAGAATATGTTGGTTCTAATTCGAAACAAATCGCTAATGTCTTGTGTTAAATCTAATACAATATAACCATGTGGGTTTGATGTTGATTCATTATATACCCCCAGGAAGCCTTTTATATTTTCCGGATATAGTTGTCTAGCTAGAGGAAAAATCTGTGATTTATCTCGAGGGTTTTTAAAAAGTACCAAATATTTACAATTTAATGAAATATCTCGTGAGAATTTCCCCTGATGAAAAATGTTTTGCGTTAATAATATAATAGACAAATTACGGTGGTGCGAACCTTTAGTAAAAAGTTCACATACTTGTTTGTTTGCTGAATCTAACATTAAATCATCTAAAACAATTAAAGTAGGTTTATTTTCATTTTCACTAAGCTTTTCCGGAATGCCGGCATAAAAATCTATATCAGGGAAATCTATATTTCTTGGAACTGCAGAAATTTCTGGGTTACACCATTTTATTTTTTCAATTTTGGGATGTATCAATCTAGTAATATTTTTGATCAAGTTGCAAACAAATGTTGTTTTCCCACATCCAGATGGTCCCGCCACCATCATTGTAAATGGATGATTAAAATATATCATTATTGGTTCGCGTTTTAAAAGTCATTGAAAGGTAATTAGATTTGCTCTTCAAATATATAAAAGCAAAAACGTGTATAACTTATTCTCAATTTAAAAGATGGAGGTAAAAGAAGTGGAAGAGTTTTTAAAATCATATTCCTCTGTGTTATTAAATGAGCATAAACAACGTATTTTTCACATGTATAAATACATTAAAGAATTTTCAATAACAGAAAAATTTACGTCAATATACGGAACTCATTTTGCTCTTTGTCCTTGGGCTTACGACAACTCGTCATCTGGACCGGATACATGTAACTGTTGCTCTATAGAAAATTATAAAATAGAATTGGAAAATCTGATTAAATGGTACAAGTATAATGTCACGGGCACAAATAGTATCGGAAATACATAGACCAGCCAGACGAAACTTTCGTCGAAGAAAATTTAATCAGAAAGGTTTAAACGATACATGGCAAATTGATTTAGTAGAAATGATTCCATATGCAAAGTATAACAAAGGAAATAAATATTTATTAATTGTAATAGACATCTTTTCGAAATATGCTTATGCTGAACCAATTAAAACTAAAAATGCTAATAACGTTTTACTTGGTATGCAAAACATTTTCAAACGTGCTGGAACACTCCCAAAAAATATTCAATCTGATCAAGGTAAAGAATTTTTTAACAAAGAATTTAGAAAACTTATGGAAAGAAAAAAAATTAATCATTATCATACATATTCTGAAATGAAAGCATCCATAGTAGAACGTTTTAACCGTACTTTAAAAAATTCAATGTGGAAACAGTTTAGTTTTCAGGGTAATTATAAATGGATATCTATTTTACCCTCACTCATTGAGAAATACAACTCAACATATCATCGGACAATTAAACTTCAACCTAAAAAAGTTACAAAAGCAAACGAGAAATATATTTTGAAGAACATTTACATGCAACCGAAATTTTATCAGAAAGCAAAATATAAAGTTGGAGATTATGTACGCATAAGTAAATACAAAAGAAACTTTGCAAAAGGTTATCAACCAAACTGGTCAACAGAAATATTTACAATTAAAGAAGTAAAACGCACAGATCCAATTACTTACAACTTACTTGATTATACAAAAACACCGATTTCAGGTTCTTTTTACGAGTATGAACTTACTCGCGTCAAAAATCCTGACACTTTTCTTGTTGAAAAAATATTGAAAAGAAAAGGAAATCAGGTTTTTGTTAAATGGTTAGGTTTTGATAAAGATCACAATTCTTGGGTAAATAAAAACGATATTATATGAAACTAATTTGCTTTTTTATTTTTAATTTTTTTTTTTGCTCATTTATAGCTAGCCATAACTCACTTCAAATTTGCAATGTAAAAATACTAATAGTTGACGTTTATTTATTCGCAAAATACAAAGTAGTTAATATAATAATTCAATTAACATTAACATAAATTCATATCAAACACCTGCATTTTTTCTTTAAAAATTTTTTCTGCAACACAATAAATCTATTTGATTTTATAATGCTTTAATTTGTATCTACAATAACAGAAAATTTAATTTACTTATACAAAGTAGCAAAAAATTTAAGAATAACTGACTTTTTTATTTGCAAAATACAAAGTAGTTAATATAATAAATCAATTAACATTAACATAAATTTTTCTCAAACACCTGGATTTTTTCTTTAAAAATTTTTTCTGCAATAAACACAACAATTAATCAATAAATACATTTTTTTTAAATTACTTTAAAAATAAGATACAATATCAAGGTCAATATCTGCATTTTATTTATCTCATAAATAACAACTGCATTCTTGTGTTAAAATAACTGATTGACCGTGAAAGCTTTTTATTAAAAAATAAAATAAATTCTTATTATTTACAATAATCTATGTTACTATATACTATCACAACAAGATCATTGCACTTACTTGTATTATTTACAAAAGCTTTTTCCGGAAACTAATCATGCAACCGGTAGAAATACTACACACCTGTTTAGGTCATTGCACTATCTACTTGTTCCACATTATCTAGTTGACCTTCTATATTATTTACAAACACTTTTCCGGAAACTAATTATGCAAACGCCAATCACGACATCTAATTTGCTACCTGTTTTTTTACACTACAACATTCCTTAAAAAAGCTCTCAACAACAAAGTAAACGCCCAAGGTCATTGACCTAATTTGCATAATTATTTTCCCATGCCAAAGCGCTACTATTACTTTGACCTAATTTGCATAATTATTTTCCCATGCCAAAGCGCTACTATTACTACTTACTTCACAGCATCATTGAGGTTTTTCATTATTTAAAACACTTTAGCAATAAATTTTACATTTATCAATATCTAAATATAATACATATAAGTATTTGAATAAATTTACTAAAATTAAATTGTTCATAAAACTGAGGAAACTTTCACAAAAGCTATATTTTTCTACTTATACCCGTCGTATGACGGGCTTTTTTACTAGTAGTTTGAATATATGTACAACCCATAGTTCTAGAAATTATAAAATTCACCCAAATTATTTTAAAAGAAATTATAAAATTCAACCCAAATTATTTTAAAATACTAAAATATTAAAAAAATAATATTGTAAGCAGAGTGACAGGCTGTGAACATACTAACGGTTCGTACGGGTATCTAAGAGTTGACAAAGGCAACTGTATTCTTCCTCGTTTTTGCCTAAGGTAGGTAGAAATTTTTCAAAGTCACCAAGAATTTCCCTTGGTAGTGTCAAATGTTTACTGACTAAACCCACCTCCCCCTGTAGCCAATATAATGGGATGAAACCTAATACAGTATATTGGCTAAGGAAGTACGGATCGGAAAAATAGGAAATAGGATCATTCAATTGGGAGTGGGACTGTAATGAAACAATGAATACGACTATTATTATTACTATTTTGCTAACAAAGATACAACATGCAGTAGTAATATAACAACCTTACTGCATGAGGTAATTATTGAAGGCAACCTCCACTGTCACTGTAGTAGCTATTATTATTGGTATTAGTATTACTTATTAATATTATTATTATTTTACTACAGAGTCGGAGCCATCAGTGCATTACAATGTGCAGTAGTATATAACACCTTCCTGCATGATATAACCAAAGATAGCATCACTGTAGCATTATCATTGTTATTTTTGTTATATTATTACTATTATTATTATTACTCTTAATTATACGATATGCATTATTACGATATGAAATTAGTACATATTTTTTATTTATATGATCTAACCGGAGTTTGAACCCAACACCCTAACACCCTCCGATTGAAAGGCAGGCTTAACGACTACGCCATGAGTCAGATTAATTCATTTTTCTATATAAGAATTAAATTCATTTTTCTATATTGCAGTGTGAATTAAAAATATTTTTTATTCATTTAGATACTTTATTTAGAATTGTGAAGTTTATAACAGTGCTTTTCATTCCATCCTATCTGGGACATGCTTATGAAAAATCTGTAAGATATTTTTAACAAAAAAATGGTTTTATTTTGAAATTAAATAAATATATTTGCAAAAACCCTGGGTACAAATTTTTTGTATGAAAACAATACCTATTTATATACTCATGTATGTGCGGTCGGTAAAAAATTTGAAAAAATAATTATCAAAATTTTAACGTTTTTCATTATTTTTATGATCCATTTTTTTTTAATTTGATAATAATAAAAAGGGCGCACCAGCTAAATAAAAGCGAGCTAGCGCACTACAAACCGCTATCTAATACTAAAAAATGTTGTTAGTAGTTTGAAAAATTTGTATTGTAATTGGCTAATTGGTTGAAATAGGAAACGGAAGTAAAAAATTATTTCGTGGATATAATATTATAAGGACCAAAAGAAGCCAATACTCAAAATTTCAACAACGGAAAATGTGTTAATGTAAATAACTAAAATAAAAACCTTTCTTTATTTATTTGTTTGTATTTTTTATTTTTGTTGAATTGGTAACACACACGTTCATCTATATTATCGTTCATTATTTATATCGTTATAGTTCTTAATCCCTTGTTGGCAGTCATATAAAAAAAATAATTGATTTAATATTTTGAAATACTGGTTGAAAACAAATTTTATTAAAATGCTAAATTGGATTTTGTTAGAATTTTTCAATTATAAACAATAATATTAGTCACATCTGTAGTTTTTAAACAAATTTTCACATAGTGAATTTATCGTCTTCCATTGTGTTATTTGTACATTCCACTAAATACAAAAAGAAACAATAAGAAAATGATATATTCCGCTGTGGAACTAAAAACTATCTACTAACATAATAACAACAGTAAGTATATTCGCAAATATAAAATGTTAGATATTGTTTCAATAAAGATTAAATTTTTCTTATTGAAAATTTTTAGAAAAAACAGTCCTTCATTCCAACCTGTTATAATAAAAAAAATTATTTATTTAAAAATTATTTTGCTTTTTCTATTGTAGGTATTTTAGTTTATATGAATAACTTATAAAATATAAATTTAAATTCTTTTATTAATATATTGAAATTGCTTTTTGAAAATTGCATTATATTGTAGTGTCAATAGATATAAAACAAAACAAAAACGAGAAAGTGGAAGAGTGTAGAGTGAAGAGTAGAATGTGTCAACTCTAGGATACTCTCATGAACATAATATAAGCTATTTCTATAAAACTTATTTGAATTTTAGAGAAGTTGTTGCCTTGATCATACTTGATCATATTTTACAAAATTTCGGAAGTCTAGCTTTAATAACTACCAAAATATGAGGACATAAATTATGCTTATACAAAAAAAAATGATAGCTAGTAGAAGGCGTCGATCCGGCCGTAGCGAAATTAACAATGTTACAAAAGTGAAATTGTAAAAATTTCAAAATCGCTTCAAAAGCCGTTAAAGTTCAAAGGCCTTTTTTTTTTCTTCTGAGCCAAAATATAATATATACTTTGTCATCATCTGTTAGGTATTACAACCGTACTGGCAAATTTATTATACCCTGTGAGATACGTTTGTACCGTTATAATAAAAAATGTAATAGTCTCTATCTATATTTTTTTTTATTCTATTAAAAATGAAACTATAAAAACTAAACAAAACAAATACATTTTTATATTAAACTTCTCTCTGTCCTCTGAGTCTATTTCTCCTCAGATAGCTATTGAATTTAAAAAAAAACAGAAAAATTGTTAAAAGCATCTGCTCTTTCTAGAATTCTCACTCTTATTTTAGATATTTCGAGGTGTTAATTTGTATGTAAATGAATAACTCCGTTCATCAGAGCAACATAAGAAATGGTGGCATTATCCTCATGTCATTTCTTAGTGGGTGGTGCTTCTTAAGAAAGTTGTTTTACAAGATTAATAATTGCTTTAGCTTTAACGGTGTAGAAGTTTTGTAAACAGACAGAATGACGGATGTACCGAGTAGTACTAATTAGCAAATTTTTTTTTTTTTTTTGAATTGTGCTAAAATCATGGAAGGGTGTACAATTAAAGCATTCTTCTTCTATTAAATATTAATATTTCTGGGAAAATAAGGCCTTGTGAACTAAGAAAATTCTGTAAAATAGATTTTGCTAGCCTAACTGATATTACACCGTTTACATCAACATATTATAAATTAATATATATTAAAATGTTTTAGTTTCTTTACCTTCACACTGTAGTTACTTCACTGTGTAGATTATAGTAAATCAGTAGTTTAAATTAAAGCAATTTTGGATTTGATAACCTTTAAGAAAATCAAAAAAGCAAAGATGGATAAATGTTTCTAATAATAACACCTAGTATTATTTATTCTAATATGATATTATAGAGAAGAGAAGAGAATCCAACTTATTCTTTTGTAGAGAAGACATCCAACTATACTCTAACACCTATCAATCTGCTGTGCTTCTCTGATGTAGGATATGCTTCGCATATACAGTGCTTCATCAAACCAATCTTTTGATATCTTTTCCATCCTTTTCAGACACTTTTACTCCGGACTCTAAAATGTATCTCCTTTGAAATTTCAAAACTGCGTGCACGCCTGTTATAGGGCCGCCAGTAAGTACATATAAGCACATATAAGTACATGTGCGAATGCTAACAGCTATATACGGTTTAATGCCAGCGGTTAGGTTTTGTGTTACGTCGCGTGAATAAAATGATTTTACTTTAAATAGGAATTGATTGAGAAAGCTTCAGCTAATTGAAATAATTCATTTTTAACTAAAACTTGATCTTTTTAAATACAACTAATATTATTATTTTACTAGCCCAGTAAGTTACCAACATTAAAATTGAATAGAACAAAAGTATTTTTTTTTTTTATAATAATTATAACATATATGTAGAAATTATTTTGTTTGCGTCTTGCGGGTGTAGGAGGAATCGTCTAAAGACACAAAGTGTATGGGACTTTAACTATAACTAAACATAACCACTGTTTTTTGACCAAACTATACATTTGACCTTTAGTAATCATGTAATTCCTGGTCAAGTTAGATCCGTTTTTGTTATTACAAACCTGAGTATTTATAGATAAGTATATGTAAATAAAATATTGAAGATTTTATGAATGAGCAAAGGAAATTTAAAGTTTTTATCTAAGGAATCCCTTATTCCTTGCACCTTGTTGCACAATGCATTTGAACTATATAATATATGAAGAAATAGTTCATTTTTTGCAAAAAAAAAAAAAAATCAAAATTGTTCAAATCAGCAAAAGCATATAGAAAAGTTCTCAGTTTCACTCTCAAAGTAATCATATAATTTTAGATAAAAAGATTTATTTAAAAAAAAAATAAGATTTTAGAAACATTTAAAATAATTATAGTACATGGATTTTCCATGTAGCGATATTAGATATAAGTTTATTTATAAGTTTTTAATGACAATAAAATTGTAAATTAATTTTGTTATGTTGTAAAATCTTTGATTAAATTTTAAATAGAATTGCATCAGATTTCTGTGTCAACATATTATATTAGCACATATTTTATAACTAATGCATATTATAGATATGCACAGAAGTCAGTAAATTGAATTAAAAATAGTATAATTTTCAATTTTTCCGTTTTATATTCCCTGTATTACAAATAAATGTATAAGTAAAAATTCAAAAATTAATTTTAAATTTTAAATAGTAGAAAATATAGTTGCGTACATAGAATTATCCAGAGTCCTTAGCAAAGTCATATATTATAATATTAAATTTACATACAAACTTATTTATGGTAAATTTTTTTTGAATACAACTTTAATTAATAAATGAAATGTATCTATAGATTTTTACGTTTATGAAAATGTAATGGAAATTTGAAAATATAAATTAAAATTTTCATATCCTAGATATTTAAATAACAATGCGCAAAATGAAATCAATTTTTAGTTAGAAATTCAAATAAGGTACCATAAGTTTAGTATTATTATATTGATTATAAAAACTTTTTTTTTGTTAATAAAAATTTGATAGAATTTTATTAACAAAATATTATAAATATTATATTAAATATTTATAGAATTTTATAGTTAATTAGTCACTGAATAAAATTTTTTTTTTTTCGTTTTTCTTGTTCTTGCTAGATTTTGCGTCTCAAGTTATTGTTGGGACGCCCACATCACACGTTACCTGCGAGATCCATTCCAGTATTTCCCTTGCTATATAAACTAGTGGCTTTTGAGGTGTGTGCCCTACCCAACTTCACTTTTAATTTTTGATTTCTTGACCAATTGATTTTAGTTTAAGAAGCCGCCAGAGATCTCTGTTGCTGTTTTTGTTAGGCCAATGTATTACACATATGACTCTTAGACACTTATTAATGAATATCTATATTTAGTTTAGCTATAGTTTCTGTGTTATGTTGTTCGTGACTAAACAGATTTTACATCAATATATCAAGGTTGCCTTTACACATGCGTTTAATATTCTCAATTTCGTTCCTCTAAATTCCTTCATATTGATGGTATAGGACCGAACATTGCCGTGACTTTGCTGATTATGTTGACATCATCAGTGTTTATGTGACCGTTGTTACAATATAATGCATCCTAAATAATGCAGTTTTCTATATATTCAGGTAGTGCACTGTTTACCGTTAGATTACGTCTACTTTTGATGCTAATCATTTTTGTATTATCTTAATTAGTTTCATAAACTATAATTATAAGTTTTTCAATATCTCCATTGACGGCACAATTTGAGGATCTAATTAATTTTTGGCTTTCATTGAGCTTAAAAAAATAGAATAATCATTACCTCTAAAACTTATACTTCTGTTAAAAAATTTCAGTTTTTGCTATAAATAAATTTCAAACGGTTTTCTTACTAATACAAGTTGTTTTTAAGTAATCTTTATTATACCTCCATCTAGTTATAATGCTTACCTACTGATCTCTAGTAACACGTCAATACAAATTTTCTTAAAATTTTATCGGTTATTTTGTTGTGTTCGGTTTATATTGCCTAGAGTTAACTGTTATTGTAAAAAAATAATTGAATATATTAAATAAAGTGTAAAGATATTTGGTTTATATAACGATTTGTATTATATTTATAAAATCAACATAACAATCTCGAATGGAACGAAATTCAACGTGAACATTCTTGAGAAATTGGAAAATGTCATAGAATATCGTATACTCGTTCCATTTTTAAACTTTTTAACTGTGTGGTATTTCAACTTGTTAAGTGTTCATCTTTTAGTTGTCTGGCATTATTTGAATCAGTTTGTAATCTAACTGTACAGGCTTATCATACTTGCCGTTAAACAAAAGCATTTAAAAACAATACCTACCTTGTACATTCATGTGTGCGATCGAAAAAGATATATTATGACAGATTTAAAAAGTTGATGTTAAAGTTTTTAAAGTATCTGATAATTGAATTTTTTTAAAATTTTTATGATTATTTGGTTTTGAAGAAAACTTTACAGTTCTTTGAAATTTAAAGGTGCTTTATTTATTGAATCATTCCAAGAAAGTTATCATTATTAATGTATTAAAAAATATATTTTTTTTTTATTTTAAGTAAAGTATAAGTTAAAGTTTATTAAATTCTTAAGAAACGAGGAAGAGTGCAGTAGAGTAGACTATGTCAACTCTGGGATACCCGTATGAACGTAATATATCCTGTTTCTATATAACTTGATCATCTTTTAAACAATTTCAGATATTCTAGTACCGACGTTATAACTACCGAAATATATTTATGTAAATTGTGGAGTTGTATGATAGCTACCCGAACCTGTTGCACCAGCACAACCAAATTTTACAGAAGTTGTTGCCATAAAACTTGATCATGATTTGCAACATTTCAGGCGCCTAGCTTCATTAAATTCCAAGAGTTGCAAGAAGTCAGAACCGGCTGCTCTACACCAACCAAACTTTTATTATGGCATGTAACTCGACACCTCTTCACAAAATTCCAGATACCTAGCTTTAATAGACACTGAGTTTTTTACATTTAAAAAGAGAAGTTGTATGGCAGCTACCCAACCTGGCACAATCAAATCTTACAGATGTTGTCGGCCTGTAATTTGACACGATTTTGCAAAATTTAAGACCCTATGTCTATATAAAGAAAGAAGTTGTATGCCAGCTACTCAAACCCGGCTGCCAAAAAAGATGTATTTAAATAGTAAAACTAAAAATTTTGTAAAAGTGACGTAAATATTTTTTTAGCCTCCTAGGTCTTTTATTTTTTGAGTTATCGTGCGGAAGGTCGGTACATAGCTTAACAGTACATAGCTTAACCGACTCAGAATTCCATTCTGAGCTCATCCATACCTTTGACACTATATCTAGCTCGACTCCTTTAAGGTGTCACAAACGTAATGGCAAATTTATTATACTCTTGAACATAGTTCATACGGGTTTAAAAATCTACAATGGTTAGTAAAAATATGGTCAGCATAAAAAATTTGTGTAGAATATAATTTAATTCTTTAATTTTATTTAATTGCATTTATAAAAATTATTCTTCTTAAAGTATCATTCAGTTGCAGTAATTAACCACTATCAGTTAAATTCTTGTTTTTGAATCATCCCTCATTCTGTTTATACCAGGTACACTTATCCACTTTTCTAGATTCTGCAGCCAAGCCTTTCTTTTATAAAATTACCCTGAAATAAATATGCTAAAATCTAAAACGAAATTTCAATTAATAAAGAAATAAAAAAAATATTAAAATTTTATAAATAAAGGGTTATGAAAACTAAAAACACTTTCATAAACCCCACTCTGAAATACATTTCTATTCTTATTTGTAAACACCCAATCAATTTGAGAGCCTATATTAGTTGTACCTACGTTTTCCGGTAGAGCTGAAATAAAACCATTTTCTTGAGAATAACGTACTAACAAATTATTAGGTTGATTTCTCAGATCAGTATTGAAATCCCCTACAATTATAACGTCTTTCCCAGATCTTAATACCTCATGACGTTCTAAAATGTTACTCATTCCTACTTTAAGTTCAGTTAAAGAACATTTCGACGATTTGTAAATAACAAATACTATGTTGGACTTATATTTAAATAACGAAAACATAAAATATTTTTGTTTCGAAGGAAGAGCTGGATAAACATATGAAGTTTCGAAATGGAAAAATTCATTAATAAAATCATTTTTTAAATAACATATTAACCCTTTACCAGTTCCCGTTAGTCTATGTGAATCGTCGTTGTCAAGTCGTGAAATTTCTGTGAAATTATGTATTAAATATGACTGATTAGGTCTAGTGAATGTTTCAACAAATAATAGTAGGTCCGAAAACTTAATAACTGGATCAGATTTTATTAAATGAAAATGCTTATTCAGGCTTTGAACGTTGTGATAAAGTATTTGATTGGTATTATTTCCATTGAGAAATTGAAGAAGATTGCAAAATTTGGGGCTGAAAAATTTTACATTTTGAAGATTTAAGAGTTGCATTTCAACTGCATCGTTTTGTTGTGGACGATGCGGTGAAGAAAAAATTCCAATCAAATATAAATTGCTTGCTGAGGTAGCCCTACTACAAGCAACATACAAGGAAGCCCGAGTCATTCCCTTTTTCAAATGAACTGCTACGGAGTTATAAGTAGCACCTTGACTCTTATGTATTGTAATACCCTCTGCAGGTACCACAGGAAATTGTTTTCTATCTATTTGAACGTGTTCATTTTTTTTGAATTGAAAAGTTTTTGCACTTAAAGAGATGGGGGTCCAAGAATTATTTCTACTACTAGGTTGTGCCAATCTAGCTTTATGTCCAACACTATCATCTGAAAAATCAATCCAAATTAAATATGGTTTTCTCTGATTATTAATAGTTTTGATTTCTACGTATTTCAATATACCTGTAGCACCATTTACTAATCCATCTTCAATGTCTATATTATTCGTAAGCATGTACTTTGCTGTTGTTTTCAATAACAAAGTATAAGGAAGACCAGCTGCCTCAGATGCTTTAAACAATTTTACCTGGTTCAAAATATTATTTTTGGAGTTTTCTGAAATATTAGCTCTTATTTTATCTACAGCACTTGAAGTAATTAATGGTGTTTGAATACTATTTAATTTTAATGTGTTATAATTATCTACTTCAGCATTTGAAACAAAAAGGTGAATGGCTTCTGACGGAATATTAGCTGGATTAGTGACACGGGTTTGAAATAGTTGCACATCGTTTGCAGTGAGTATTCCTTTTGCTAAATTATTTAAGGCCTGCACAAAGCTTATGTCTGATCTCTGCCTCATTATTTCAGTTAATTCATAATATTTAAAAAGTTCCCAAAGAGGGTTTCCTATCAAAACTGAGTAAGGATTACTATTATTAAGATTAAAAATCCATCTATCACCTACAGGAGATAATTGCCTAAAATCACCTAATACTAATAATGATACACCACCAAATGGGAGAGTGCTTTTAAATATTTGCTTTAGTCGTATATCTAAATGTGAAAACATTTTTGAACCTACCATTGAAATTTCGTCAATAATAATCAATTTTAAATTTATATAATTACTAAAATGAGAGTTGCATGTGTCAGAACTTAATGGTCTTAATTCACCGCCAGATTGGTTTAAGGGTAAAGAAAACGCTGTGTGTAAAGTCACTCCTTTTATATTAAATGCGGCTTTTCCTGTTGGCGCACAAAGCAAAACTTTTGTACTATTATCTTCTCCTACTATAGACCGAAAGTAACGAATTAAGGAATAATAAATTGATTGAATTAATCTACTTTTTCCAACTCCCGCACCTCCTCCAACAAATTCATAAAATATATTTTTACTCCTTATATTGTTTATAATATGAGTTAAATATAAATGTTGCTTTTCATTTAAGGAACTGATTAGTTCGAAGTAAACATTTTCTGCAGGTTCGTTTGGTGCAAGAATACCTCCATGTACATTGTTAGTATTATTTGTTTCATCATTGAATGGAATATTACTGTCAGGCTCTTGAATTCCAAATATTCGAAATTCATCATCAGTTTCATGTAGAACCTCTGCCTGAACCTCAGAACTTTCTTGAACTTCACGAAGAGCATTGTCTAGCTCTTCATCGGATTGAAAAGCATTAAACTTATTTTTATTTGTAAGAATCGTAGGGAGATTATTTTCATAAATTTCCTGAACATTTTTTTGAAGAATATCACCATTCTCATTTCGCCATGAAAAATACAACATTACTTGCTCTCTGTAAAAATTTTCTGGGTCGACATGAAGGCTGTACCGTCTAAAACGAATTATATTAGGTCGGGAACGTTTTTTAAGATATCCACTTAAATCTTTTAGCTGTAGCTCGTCATTAGAATTTGATGAACTACCAAGAGTTTTTCTAAAATTGTACATGGCTGAAAATTCTGCTAAGCATAAACTTTCTAAACTGTCAGGTCTTTCTACGTAATGATCTAATAATGTAGGAACAAATATTTCTGTAGAATTTGGGTCGTTTGCAGATATTTCTTGAAGCTCTGTCCTAGATTTTAATAGGCGTGTTCTCTCTTGAGGGGGAGCTGTATTTATATAAATATCCGAATTGCTACACTCAGACATATGTTTTCCTAAAATATTATAAGCAGCCTCCTGGGCTGATATCTCAGACGCATTTATAAATTTATTTCCTATGAATCTTAATTTCTCCTTAATTGTAAAATTTCCTGCATTAATTTCTTCTATAGCGTCTTTTAATATGTTAGACATTCCTCTATCCGACTTATTAATGTATTTCACTATATAACCTACACATGCATATGGGTCGAGAATATATTGAATATCCATGTTCGCTCTATGTAGACTTAACATAAGTGGATTAAATGGATTGATAAATATATCCTTAAGGGATCGTTTCAAAAATATGGTTGATTTTTTTATACTAGAACAAATTGCCTGTAAATAAGCTTCGGAAGATAAATTTATTTCTGGGAGATTTAAAAATTCTTCGAAACTAAGAGAATCGTTTAAAATGTTAGAGTTAAGGAATTTTTTTATTTTTTCATAATTATTTTTCACATTTGCAGTGATTGCCTCTTTCTCTAATGGATTTAATATTACAGTATTTTCCATAGGTGGAAAGGGCATGTTATACCTACAATATGGGTGGTTCTGATATTCGCGAAGACAATTTCGACTATGGGAGTGTTTTTGATATTGAAGGTAAGACTGTAAGTGAGGAATAGAGCTGTCACATGAAACAAATTTATCAATAAATCTACAAACACTTACATAGCTCTCTCTATTAGTGGAGTCTAGAGTTGGAGCATCTTGTAACCAGTACATACCGTGAACATGTGGTGAACCACGTTGTTGAAATTCAACACGATAATAATATTTGGTCACAAAATGCTCACCAAAAATACCTGAAGGGCTTTTTAATAATTTTAACATCGTTCTAAATCTGTGGTCGAAATATGTAGCGCAAGTTACTGGATCTGTCCGTATTAATCTAGCCTTCTCTCTGAATTCTAAATTTTCTGCTTCAGTTTCAGTTATTTCTCTATTATCAACAACCTTTGACAATATTACCAACAGCTCAGGCCATTTTGTTTCTGCAGCAGACAAAGTGATAAAAAAAGTAGGGATATGAAATTGTCGAATCATTGCCACAACTTTATTTTTTTCTTTTTCCCAATGAGCAGGAGAGGATCGTATATTTTTTAAAATTTTATACCCTTCATCCCGTTGTATAAGTCCCTCTACAAAATCCTCAGATAACATATTTCTAGCTGTTATAGTAGTATTAGAGGTTTTCTTTCGTAAGCAAGTTGTAATAGCATCGTTTATGTTTTTCAGTTCATACTTTTTGTACATGTACAACAGTTTGTCTGTGCGAGCACATCTTCTATCGTATCGTCGAACTTCAGACCGTGCTATTTTGCTATAATTTAAATATCGTACTGAATTATCAATAACTCTAGGTTTTCCACAATAAATGGTGGGAAAAGATAATTCTTCAGAGTTTTCATCAGTTAACATAAATAGGGGATGTAGGCCTTCTCCAGGGGCTAAAGTAATATTTTCAACCGGAACATTATCTAACAACGTTTCTTGACCGCCGGGATTTACAATATCATTTTCAGAAGCACTAGTGTTTTCAGGTTGATTATCATTACGTCTATCAAACAATTGCTGAATAACTTCTTCATCATCGCGAGATACTACAAATGGAACTTCTGTGTTTTCATTATCAACTTGAAAACTATTTATCCAGTTATTAGATAGTTCTACGCCGTCACTAATATAAAGTGGTGTAGTAACTAAATATTCAATAGCTTTCTGAACTTTAAAAGGTCTAATTGTTTCACACATGTAATTATGAGCAAATGCCATTTTTCTTTTTAAATGCAGTTGAATGGTATATGTATCATTAAAGGCTCTTGGCAGAACTTGAGTTGTTGTATTTACTGATATAGGAATATTTACTACTTGCCCTTTAATACTACATTGTTTCTCATATCCTAAACTACAAATTCTCATAAAAGGTATACGTGGAGCTACCAGGCGTTCTTCCAAACAAGACAGATTTTTCAAAGATTCGGGAATAGGAGAGAACTCTAACCCATTAGCAAGACAAAGTATTGGAATTTGTCCTTTTAAAATGTATGTCTTACAAGTGCTGCAAAATTTGAATTCCTCAATTGCTAGCTCTTGGTTAACATAAAATACTTTGTTAGCAAATTCTTCTGAATACATAGATATTATATTGGTTTTGGATAATGTGGATATAGAATTTGAAAACCAAAGCCCTCCACAACAACAACAAACATTTGTCGGACCTTCTTTAACAAGCTCATTATAATCGTTTAAAATCCGATTATAATATCTTCCCATTTCACCCTGCAGATATTCAACCCTCTCAAATGCATCCATTTGTCGACGATTTTCAATATTCCTTTGAGACTGTCTTTGGGATTCAAGTAATCGAGTATTAATATTTGACCGATAATTTTGGGTTCGGCGAAAAGTTCGGAGTCTACATATTTGGCAAGAAACAATTGCAGTTCTACGGCTAGTTAATAGTCTTTCAGCATTTTCTAAATTTTCTTGAAGCCTAATATTTTCATTTTCTCTAGCTTCAGCCCTACTTCTTCTATTTTGCAAACGCTCATATAGTCTGCGCTGAGTTTGTTGCCGTGCTCTCCTACGACTTGTCGTATTTCTTATTCTTTCACTGTTTCTTACATTTTCATTTAGCCTTCTTCCCCTATGTTCTTGTGTATTTCTGTCTTGTTCAGTTTGTCTAAAATTATTGTCTAGTCTTCTTTCCCTATGTTCTTGTGTATTTCTGTCTTGTTCAGTTTGTCTAAAATTATTGTCTAGTCTTCTTTCCCTATGTTCTTGTGTATTTCTGTCTTGTTCAGTTTGTCTAAAATTATTGTCTAGTCTTCGTTCCCTATGTTCTTGTGTATTTCTGTCTTGTTCAGTTTGTCTAAAATTATTGTCTAGTCTTCTTTCCCTATGTTCTTGTGTATTTCTGTCTTGTTCAGTTTGTCTAAAATTATTGTGTAGTCTTCTTTCCCTATGTTCTTGTGTATTTCTGTCTTGTTCAGTTTGTCTAAAATTATTGTCTAGTCTTCTTTCCCTATGTTCTTGTGTATTTCTGTCTTGTTCAGTTTGTCTAAAATTATTGTCTAGTCTTCGTTCCCTATGTTCTTGTGTATTTCTGTCTTGTTCAGTTTGTCTAAAATTATTGTCTAGTCTTCGTTCCCTATGTTCTTGTGTATTTCTGTCTTGTTCAGTTTGTCTAAAATTATTGTCTAGTCTTCTTTCCCTGTGTTCTTGGGTATTTCTGTCTTGTTCAGTTTGTCTAAAAATATTGTCTAGTCTTCGTTCCCTATGAGCAACAGTATTTCGGTTTTGTTCGTTTTGCCTATAACTTTCATTTTGGCGCCTTAACCTATGCTCTAAAGAATTTTTTAAACGACGTTGCGCAGCAGATATTTTTTTTATCCTGGGCATTTTAATAAATTTGCTTAATTTTAAGTTCCCTAAACTTATTTGATTTCTATTTAAAGTTCCCTAAAATTATGTTTTTCTTAGATAAGCTAATTCAATTAATATTGGGCAAATACTAGTTAATAAAATTGATATTAATTTAAATAATGTTCAATGAAAATATTTCAATGTAAACATAGATTTTAATTAATTAATAATAAGATTAAATGTAGTGTAAAGTAGATTTAAATTTAAAAAACTTACCAAAATTCAACAGCTTTGATTCACTTTTGTCACGAAACTTTTATTTTATTTTAATAAATTATTACTTATTTTAGCAATTTATTATTATTATATCAATAGAAGTTAATTTATAATTTGTACACTTTACAATAAAATTTAATTTAAATTTTCAAATTTGAAAAATCACGAAAAAATAAAAACTTTTAGAAAAAATTTTAGAAAAAAAAAACGAGGAAGAGTGCAGTAGAGTAGACTATGTCAACTCTGGGATACCCGTATGAACGTAATATATCCTGTTTCTATATAACTTGATCATCTTTTAAACAATTTCAGATATTCTAGTACCGACGTTATAACTACCGAAATATATTTATGTAAATTGTGGAGTTGTATGATAGCTACCCGAACCTGTTGCACCAGCACAACCAAATTTTACAGAAGTTGTTGCCATAAAACTTGATCATGATTTGCAACATTTCAGGCGCCTAGCTTCATTAAATTCCAAGAGTTGCAAGAAGTCAGAACCGGCTGCTCTACACCAACCAAACTTTTATTATGGCATGTAACTCGACACCTCTTCACAAAATTCCAGATACCTAGCTTTAATAGACACTGAGTTTTTTACATTTAAAAAGAGAAGTTGTATGGCAGCTACCCAACCTGGCACAATCAAATCTTACAGATGTTGTCGGCCTGTAATTTGACACGATTTTGCAAAATTTAAGACCCTATGTCTATATAAAGAAAGAAGTTGTATGCCAGCTACTCAAACCCGGCTGCCAAAAAAGATGTATTCAAATAGTAAAACTAAAAATTTTGTAAAAGTGACGTAAATATTTTTTAGCCTCCTAGGTCTTTTATTTTTTGAGTTATCGTGCGGAAGGTCGGTACATAGCTTAACAGTACATAGCTTAACCGACTCAGAATTCCATTCTGAGCTCATCCATACCTTTGACACTATATCTAGCTCGACTCCTTTAAGGTGTCACAAACGTAATGGCAAATTTATTATACTCTTGAACATAGTTCATACGGGTTTAAAAATCTACAATGGTTAGTAAAAATATGGTCAGCATAAAAAATTTGTGTAGAATATAATTTAATTCTTTAATTTTATTTAATTGCATTTATAAAAATTATTCTTCTTAAAGTATCATTCAGTTGCAGTAATTAACCACTATCAGTTAAATTCTTGTTTTTGAATCATCCCTCATTCTGTTTATACCAGGTACACTTATCCACTTTTCTAGATTCTGCAGCCAAGCCTTTCTTTTATAAAATTACCCTGAAATAAATATGCTAAAATCTAAAACGAAATTTCAATTAATAAAGAAATAAAAAAAATATTAAAATTTTATAAATAAAGGGTTATGAAAACTAAAAACACTTTCATAAACCCCACTCTGAAATACATTTCTATTCTTATTTGTAAACACCCAATCAATTTGAGAGCCTATATTAGTTGTACCTACGTTTTCCGGTAGAGCTGAAATAAAACCATTTTCTTGAAAATAACGTACTAACAAATTATTAGGTTGATTTCTCAGATCAGTATTGAAATCCCCTACAATTATAACGTCTTTCCCAGATCTTAATACCTCATGACGTTCTAAAATGTTACTCATTCCTACTTTAAGTTCAGTTAAAGAACATTTCGACGATTTGTAAATAACAAATACTATGTTGGACTTATATTTAAATAACGAAAACATAAAATATTTTTGTTTCGAAGGAAGAGCTGGATAAACATATGAAGTTTCGAAATGGAAAAATTCATTAATAAAATCATTTTTTAAATAACATATTAACCCTTTACCAGTTCCCGTTAGTCTATGTGAATCGTCGTTGTCAAGTCGTGAAATTTCTGTGAAATTATGTATTAAATATGACTGATTAGGTCTAGTGAATGTTTCAACAAATAATAGTAGGTCCGAAAACTTAATAACTGGATCAGATTTTATTAAATGAAAATGCTTATTCAGGCTTTGAACGTTGTGATAAAGTATTTGATTGGTATTATTTCCATTGAGAAATTGAAGAAGATTGCAAAATTTGGGGCTGAAAAATTTTACATTTTGAAGATTTAAGAGTTGCATTTCAACTGCATCGTTTTGTTGTGGACGATGCGGTGAAGAAAAAATTCCAATCAAATATAAATTGCTTGCTGAGGTAGCCCTACTACAAGCAACATACAAGGAAGCCCGAGTCATTCCCTTTTTCAAATGAACTGCTACGGAGTTATAAGTAGCACCTTGACTCTTATGTATTGTAATACCCTCTGCAGGTACCACAGGAAATTGTTTTCTATCTATTTGAACGTGTTCATTTTTTTTGAATTGAAAAGTTTTTGCACTTAAAGAGATGGGGGTCCAAGAATTATTTCTACTACTAGGTTGTGCCAATCTAGCTTTATGTCCAACACTATCATCTGAAAAATCAATCCAAATTAAATATGGTTTTCTCTGATTATTAATAGTTTTGATTTCTACGTATTTCAATATACCTGTAGCACCATTTACTAATCCATCTTCAATGTCTATATTATTCGTAAGCATGTACTTTGCTGTTGTTTTCAATAACAAAGTATAAGGAAGACCAGCTGCCTTAGATGCTTTAAACAATTTTACCTGGTTCAAAATATTATTTTTGGAGTTTTCTGAAATATTAGCTCTTATTTTATCTACAGCACTTGAAGTAATTAATGGTGTTTGAATACTATTTAATTTTAATGTGTTATAATTATCTACTTCAGCATTTGAAACAAAAAGGTGAATGGCTTCTGACGGAATATTAGCTGGATTAGTGACACGGGTTTGAAATAGTTGCACATCGTTTGCAGTGAGTATTCCTTTTGCTAAATTATTTAAGGCCTGCACAAAGCTTATGTCTGATCTCTGCCTCATTATTTCAGTTAATTCATAATATTTAAAAAGTTCCCAAAGAGGGTTTCCTATCAAAACTGAGTAAGGATTACTATTATTAAGATTAAAAATCCATCTATCACCTACAGGAGATAATTGCCTAAAATCACCTAATACTAATAATGATACACCACCAAATGGGAGAGTGCTTTTAAATATTTGCTTTAGTCGTATATCTAAATGTGAAAACATTTTTGAACCTACCATTGAAATTTCGTCAATAATAATCAATTTTAAATTTATATAATTACTAAAATGAGAGTTGCATGTGTCAGAACTTAATGGTCTTAATTCACCGCCAGATTGGTTTAAGGGTAAAGAAAACGCTGTGTGTAAAGTCACTCCTTTTATATTAAATGCGGCTTTTCCTGTTGGCGCACAAAGCAAAACTTTTGTACTATTATCTTCTCCTACTATAGACCGAAAGTAACGAATTAAGGAATAATAAATTGATTGAATTAATCTACTTTTTCCAACTCCCGCACCTCCTCCAACAAATTCATAAAATATATTTTTACTCCTTATATTGTTTATAATATGAGTTAAATATAAATGTTGCTTTTCATTTAAGGAACTGATTAGTTCGAAGTAAACATTTTCTGCAGGTTCGTTTGGTGCAAGAATACCTCCATGTACATTGTTAGTATTATTTGTTTCATCATTGAATGGAATATTACCGTCAGGCTCTTGAATTCCAAATATTCGAAATTCATCATCAGTTTCATGTAGAACCTCTGCCTGAACCTCAGAACTTTCTTGAACTTCACGAAGAGCATTGTCTAGCTCTTCATCGGATTGAAAAGCATTAAACTTATTTTTATTTGTAAGAATCGTAGGGAGATTATTTTCATAAATTTCCTGAACATTTTTTTGAAGAATATCACCATTCTCATTTCGCCATGAAAAATACAACATTACTTGCTCTCTGTAAAAATTTTCTGGGTCGACATGAAGGCTGTACCGTCTAAAACGAATTATATTAGGTCGGGAACGTTTTTTAAGATATCCACTTAAATCTTTTAGCTGTAGCTCGTCATTAGAATTTGATGAACTACCAAGAGTTTTTCTAAAATTGTACATGGCTGAAAATTCTGCTAAGCATAAACTTTCTAAACTGTCAGGTCTTTCTACGTAATGATCTAATAATGTAGGAACAAATATTTCTGTAGAATTTGGGTCGTTTGCAGATATTTCTTGAAGCTCTGTCCTAGATTTTAATAGGCGTGTTCTCTCTTGAGGGGGAGCTGTATTTATATAAATATCCGAATTGCTACACTCAGACATATGTTTTCCTAAAATATTATAAGCAGCCTCCTGGGCTGATATCTCAGACGCATTTATAAATTTATTTCCTATGAATCTTAATTTCTCCTTAATTGTAAAATTTCCTGCATTAATTTCTTCTATAGCGTCTTTTAATATGTTAGACATTCCTCTATCCGACTTATTAATGTATTTCACTATATAACCTACACATGCATATGGGTCGAGAATATATTGAATATCCATGTTCGCTCTATGTAGACTTAACATAAGTGGATTAAATGGATTGATAAATATATCCTTAAGGGATCGTTTCAAAAATATGGTTGATTTTTTTATACTAGAACAAATTGCCTGTAAATAAGCTTCGGAAGATAAATTTATTTCTGGGAGATTTAAAAATTCTTCGAAACTAAGAGAATCGTTTAAAATGTTAGAGTTAAGGAATTTTTTTATTTTTTCATAATTATTTTTCACATTTGCAGTGATTGCCTCTTTCTCTAATGGATTTAATATTACAGTATTTTCCATAGGTGGAAAGGGCATGTTATACCTACAATATGGGTGGTTCTGATATTCGCGAAGACAATTTCGACTATGGGAGTGTTTTTGATATTGAAGGTAAGACTGTAAGTGAGGAATAGAGCTGTCACATGAAACAAATTTATCAATAAATCTACAAACACTTACATAGCTCTCTCTATTAGTGGAGTCTAGAGTTGGAGCATCTTGTAACCAGTACATACCGTGAACATGTGGTGAACCACGTTGTTGAAATTCAACACGATAATAATATTTGGTCACAAAATGCTCACCAAAAATACCTGAAGGGCTTTTTAATAATTTTAACATCGTTCTAAATCTGTGGTCGAAATATGTAGCGCAAGTTACTGGATCTGTCCGTATTAATCTAGCCTTCTCTCTGAATTCTAAATTTTCTGCTTCAGTTTCAGTTATTTCTCTATTATCAACAACCTTTGACAATATTACCAACAGCTCAGGCCATTTTGTTTCTGCAGCAGACAAAGTGATAAAAAAAGTAGGGATATGAAATTGTCGAATCATTGCCACAACTTTATTTTTTTCTTTTTCCCAATGAGCAGGAGAGGATCGTATATTTTTTAAAATTTTATACCCTTCATCCCGTTGTATAAGTCCCTCTACAAAATCCTCAGATAACATATTTCTAGCTGTTATAGTAGTATTAGAGGTTTTCTTTCGTAAGCAAGTTGTAATAGCATCGTTTATGTTTTTCAGTTCATACTTTTTGTACATGTACAACAGTTTGTCTGTGCGAGCACATCTTCTATCGTATCGTCGAACTTCAGACCGTGCTATTTTGCTATAATTTAAATATCGTACTGAATTATCAATAACTCTAGGTTTTCCACAATAAATGGTGGGAAAAGATAATTCTTCAGAGTTTTCATCAGTTAACATAAATAGGGGATGTAGGCCTTCTCCAGGGGCTAAAGTAATATTTTCAACCGGAACATTATCTAACAACGTTTCTTGACCGCCGGGATTTACAATATCATTTTCAGAAGCACTAGTGTTTTCAGGTTGATTATCATTACGTCTATCAAACAATTGCTGAATAACTTCTTCATCATCGCGAGATACTACAAATGGAACTTCTGTGTTTTCATTATCAACTTGAAAACTATTTATCCAGTTATTAGATAGTTCTACGCCCTCACTAATATAAAGTGGTGTAGTAACTAAATATTCAATAGCTTTCTGAACTTTAAAAGGTCTAATTGTTTCACACATGTAATTATGAGCAAATGCCATTTTTCTTTTTAAATGCAGTTGAATGGTATATGTATCATTAAAGGCTCTTGGCAGAACTTGAGTTGTTGTATTTACTGATATAGGAATATTTACTACTTGCCCTTTAATACTACATTGTTTCTCATATCCTAAACTACAAATTCTCATAAAAGGTATACGTGGAGCTACCAGGCGTTCTTCCAAACAAGACAGATTTTTCAAAGATTCGGGAATAGGAGAGAACTCTAACCCATTAGCAAGACAAAGTATTGGAATTTGTCCTTTTAAAATGTATGTCTTACAAGTGCTGCAAAATTTGAATTCCTCAATTGCTAGCTCTTGGTTAACATAAAATACTTTGTTAGCAAATTCTTCTGAATACATAGATATTATATTGGTTTTGGATAATGTGGATATAGAATTTGAAAACCAAAGCCCTCCACAACAACAACAAACATTTGTCGGACCTTCTTTAACAAGCTCATTATAATCGTTTAAAATCCGATTATAATATCTTCCCATTTCACCCTGCAGATATTCAACCCTCTCAAATGCATCCATTTGTCGACGATTTTCAATATTCCTTTGAGACTGTCTTTGGGATTCAAGTAATCGAGTATTAATATTTGACCGATAATTTTGGGTTCGGCGAAAAGTTCGGAGTCTACATATTTGGCAAGAAACAATTGCAGTTCTACGGCTAGTTAATAGTCTTTCAGCATTTTCTAAATTTTCTTGAAGCCTAATATTTTCATTTTCTCTAGCTTCAGCCCTACTTCTTCTATTTTGCAAACGCTCATATAGTCTGCGCTGAGTTTGTTGCCGTGCTCTCCTACGACTTGTCGTATTTCTTATTCTTTCACTGTTTCTTACATTTTCATTTAGCCTTCTTCCCCTATGTTCTTGTGTATTTCTGTCTTGTTCAGTTTGTCTAAAATTATTGTCTAGTCTTCTTTCCCTATGTTCTTGTGTATTTCTGTCTTGTTCAGTTTGTCTAAAATTATTGTCTAGTCTTCTTTCCCTATGTTCTTGTGTATTTCTGTCTTGTTCAGTTTGTCTAAAATTATTGTCTAGTCTTCGTTCCCTATGTTCTTGTGTATTTCTGTCTTGTTCAGTTTGTCTAAAATTATTGTCTAGTCTTCTTTCCCTATGTTCTTGTGTATTTCTGTCTTGTTCAGTTTGTCTAAAATTATTGTGTAGTCTTCTTTCCCTATGTTCTTGTGTATTTCTGTCTTGTTCAGTTTGTCTAAAATTATTGTCTAGTCTTCTTTCCCTATGTTCTTGTGTATTTCTGTCTTGTTCAGTTTGTCTAAAATTATTGTCTAGTCTTCGTTCCCTATGTTCTTGTGTATTTCTGTCTTGTTCAGTTTGTCTAAAATTATTGTCTAGTCTTCGTTCCCTATGTTCTTGTGTATTTCTGTCTTGTTCAGTTTGTCTAAAATTATTGTCTAGTCTTCTTTCCCTGTGTTCTTGGGTATTTCTGTCTTGTTCAGTTTGTCTAAAAATATTGTCTAGTCTTCGTTCCCTATGAGCAACAGTATTTCGGTTTTGTTCGTTTTGCCTATAACTTTCATTTTGGCGCCTTAACCTATGCTCTAAAGAATTTTTTAAACGACGTTGCGCAGCAGATATTTTTTTTATCCTGGGCATTTTAATAAATTTGCTTAATTTTAAGTTCCCTAAACTTATTTGATTTCTATTTAAAGTTCCCTAAAATTATGTTTTTCTTAGATAAGCTAATTCAATTAATATTGGGCAAATACTAGTTAATAAAATTGATATTAATTTAAATAATGTTCAATGAAAATATTTCAATGTAAACATAGATTTTAATTAATTAATAATAAGATTAAATGTAGTGTAAAGTAGATTTAAATTTAAACAAGGTAAAATGTAAACCAACGGTTTTTAAAAGCGCACATTTCCAAAACTCAATACAAACTGTTTAGAAGTGTGACTTACACAAAAATTTGAAAATTTCATGTAATAAGAAAAAACGTGAAAATAGGACATTTTTGAAATTTTGAGGGGCCGTAACTCCGGAATCCTATATAACTAAGAAAAGCCGTTAACACACGTAAAAGATTATTGTTAATTTTCATGTCTTGCCGAAGAAAAATTTGTACAGGTGCCTAAGTTACAGGTGTCTAAAAATAGCAAATTTTCAATTTTTGAGGCGTAATAACTCTTAAAGAGGGGGTGTTACCAAAAAATTTTCTGGGGAAACTTATACTAATTCTAAACGTTCTTTCTTGTCTCAAAATTTCAGGTTCCTATCTAAAGGGGTGCCGGAGTTATGAAAAAAGAAATTTCATGCAAAATGTGGTTTTCACATAACGGTAAATTTAAATAGTAAATTACAAAATATTACATAATTTTGATATTGTTTTATATAGATAATAAAATTTTTGATCTTCTGGCGGTTTTAGATTGCAAAATTATTACGCAGAGCCCGAGATATATATATCTGAAAATGGGGCTTTTTCGCAATTTTGAAGAGCTGCAACTTTGGAACCCTTTACAATTAAAATAAACCTTTAACACACGTAAAAATATATTATTGTAGCTTTAATTTTTATATCTTGCAGAAGTAAAATATGTACAGGTTCCTAAGTTACAGGTGTTTAAAAATAGCAAATTTTCAATTTTTAAGCCCTAATAGCTCATAAACAGGGGGTGGCCCGAAAAAATTTTCTGAGCAAACTTATACTAATTCTAAAAGTTCTTTCTTGCCTCAAAATTTCAAGCTTCTATCTAGAAGCGTGCCGGAGTTATGAAAGTAGAAAAATCTTGCAAAATTTGGTTTTCACATAACGGTAAATTTAAATACTAAATTTAAAAAAATTGTATAATTTTGATATTAATTTACAAAGATAAAAGAAATACCTGTCGAATGACGTTTTCAGAATGAAAAAATCTTGAGCAGAACATAAGATATATGCATTTAAAAATAGGGCTTTTTCAAAGTTTGAGGGGCTGTAGCTCCGTAATGGGGGGGGCTACATGAAAAAGTTGTTCCACAAAATTATTTTTTTTATGACACCTACCTATGGTTAAAATTTTTTTTCTCTATCTTTAACGGTGTAGAAGTTTTGTAAACAGACGGACGGACGGACGGACGGACGGACGGACAGAGTGAAACTAATAAGCACATTTTTTCAAAATTTTTTTGGAAATGTGCTAAAAACTTACCAAAATTCAACAGCTTTGATTCACTTTTGTCACGAAACTTTTATTTTATTTTAATAAATTATTATTTATTTTAGCAATTTATTATTATTATATCAATAGAAGTTAATTTATAATTTGTACACTTTACAATAAAATTTAATTTAAATTTTCAAATTTGAAAAATCACGAAAAAATAAAAACTTTTAGAAAAAATTTTAGAAAAAAATAAAAACAATTCCAAATTAAATATAATTTTTAATTTATTATTTCATTCAAATATTTTTTTTAATATGACTTTTTTTTATTTTTATATTTTATATCACTTTAAGTTATTTATATCACTTTATATAATTTTTTATAACACTTTGATATCACTTTTTTGTTATTATTATTATATATTTATATATTTTACTTTTTCACAAAATTTTGCTTTACTTTAGCAATTATAATTGCTTTTTAATTTATTTAAATTTATAAAAAAAATTTCTTCTTTTTTAGTCCCCTTTAAGCAAAGACTTAAATAGAAATAAACCAATGTAATTAATCAGTTTACAATATAAAAAAAGTTGACATCAATTTTGAAATTTAAAAATATTGAAAAATACAAAAGCTATAAAAAAAAAACCTTAACAGGCCGTTTAATTTTTTTATTTTAGATAAAATAATAATGTAAGACAATAATCATTAAAATGTATAATTTACTGGTTTGAATTGATCGTTTTTCAGGTACATACATATAGGTACATACGTGTTATAAATAATAAAATCAAATAATGTAAAAAAATCAAATTTTACTTAGAGTAGGAAATTCCAAAGAAGTATGACAAATTACTTTATTAGGGTTTTCAAAAATTTATTATAAATTTGACAAAAATCGAATTGAAAATTGCATACCTACTTTTTTATTATTTTTTTTTTTTCGTATTATCTTAAATATAGGTAATAAAAAATTTTTTTATAATATTTTAAAAAAAAAATTTGTTTTCTAACACTTTCATTTTTATTTTTATAAATATCCAAGATAATAAAATCAAATTTTTCTTAGAATAGGAAATTCAAAACTGCTCAGAAATCGAAATGAAAATTAGATACTTCTTAATTATTAGTGTACAATTTCTTTTATTACCTTGGCTAGATAAAACAGCTGATGTAAACAAAAACTAAAGCAGTTTTTGGTTAAACTAACCATTTAATCTTAATATATTTGATCAAATATTAGATGTATTAGACTAAGTTAAATATAAAAATCTTTTCTTAAAAAAATTATAAAATTCCTCTTTTACCACGTTTTAATATTTCTCATACAAATTTAACACAATTATTACAATATGCTATATATTATTATGCAGACTAAACTAACTTTAAAATTTTAAAATTTTTATATTTGACAATAATTATTATTTTTTTAAATTTTTGCTACTATCTTGATCTCAATTTATTTGTGTTTCTATTCAATTTAATTTAAATTGCGCTTTAGCTAGGTATTACATTTTATTTTTCTATTATCTCTAAACCAAACAAAACACCAAAATATAAAAAATATTTTGTTGAATGTCAGTTTGCAAAAATAATTAAAAAACAAATAATTAAAAATAAATTTCAATGCTGATTCTTTGGGACAAAATTACATAATAATCTTTAGTATTTTTTGAGAAAAAATATTTTGAGTATACAAAAATTTATCAAATCTTCTTAAGCCAAATCTGTCAAACCAACCAAATTTAAGAGAAGATTTAATTTTAGAAAATTTCAGCCTTGTAACTTAATTTAGTACTGAGATATATTTATGCTAATATTGAAAATGTATGATAGCGTTGCCCCTAACTGACCATATTTAACAGAAGTTATTGCCACAATAATCTTTTACAAAATTTCAGATGTTTTATTTAAGTATCGAGAAGTACCGAGATATATTTATGTGAATTTTGGAGTTGTTTAACAGCTACTCGATTCATAAAAAGTTATTGCCATTAAACTTGATAACTTTTTAGGAAATTTCAGACGTAAAAAAAATTTCAGCCTCTTAGCTCCTTTATTTTTTGACTTATCGTGCGGACGGACACTGAGTTATTTTCATTTAAAAAAAGATAAGTTGTACGGCGGCTACCGGAACTTGTTGCACCAGCACAATCAAATTTTACAGAAGTTGTTGCCATAAAACTGGATCATCATTTCAGATACTTAGCTTGAATAGAAACTGAGTTATTCCCATATAAAGAAAGAAGTTGTATGGTAGCTACTCGAACCCGGCGGCCAAAAAAGCTGGAGTTAAATAGTAAAACTAACAATTTTGCAAAAGTGAGTTATTTTCATTTAAAAAGAGAAGTTGTATGGTGTCTACCCGAACCCGTCGCACCACCACAACCAAATTTTGCATAAGTTGTTGCCATAAAACTTGATCATCATTCGTAAAATGTCAGATTCCTAGCTTCAATAAACACTGAGTTATTTTCATTTAAAAAGAGAAGTTGTATGGCAGCTACCCGAACCCGTCACACCACCACAACCAAATTTTGCAGAAGTTGTTGCCATAAAACTTGATCATCATTCGCAAAATGTCAGGTTCCTAGCTTCAATAAACACTGAGTTATTCTCATTTAAACGGATAAGTTGTATGGCAGCTACTTGAACCCGTCACACCAGCACAACCAAATTTTGCAGAAGTTGTTGCCATAAAACTTGATCCTCATTTGCAAAATTTCAGAAACGTAGCTTGAATAGATACTGACTTATTTCTATATAAAGATAGAAGTTGTATGGCAGCTACTCGATCCCGCCGACCGAAAATGTTGGATTTAAATAGCAAAACTAACAATTTTGCAAAAGTGACGTAAAAAAAATTTCAGCCTCCTAGCTCCTTTATTTTTTGACTTATCGTGCGGACGGACACTGAGTTATTTTCATTTAAAAAAAGATAAGTTGTACGGCGGCTACCGGAACTTGTTGCACCAGCACAATCAAATTTTACAGAAGTTGTTGCCATAAAACTGGATCATCATTTCAGATACTTAGCTTGAATAGAAACTGAGTTATTCCCATATAAAGAAAGAAGTTGTATGGTAGCTACTCGAACCCGGCGGCCAAAAAAGCTGGAGTTAAATAGTAAAACTAACAATTTTGCAAAAGTGAGTTATTTTCATTTAAAAAGAGAAGTTGTATGGTGTCTACCCGAACCCGTCGCACCACCACAACCAAATTTTGCATAAGTTGTTGCCATAAAACTTGATCATCATTCGTAAAATGTCAGATTCCTAGCTTCAATAAACACTGAGTTATTTTCATTTAAAAAGAGAAGTTGTATGGCAGCTACCCGAACCCGTCACACCACCACAACCAAATTTTGCAGAAGTTGTTGCCATAAAACTTGATCATCATTCGCAAAATGTCAGGTTCCTAGCTTCAATAAACACTGAGTTATTCTCATTTAAACGGATAAGTTGTATGGCAGCTACTTGAACCCGTCACACCAGCACAACCAAATTTTGCAGAAGTTGTTGCCATAAAACTTGATCCTCATTTGCAAAATTTCAGAAACGTAGCTTGAATAGATACTGACTTATTTCTATATAAAGATAGAAGTTGTATGGCAGCTACTCGATCCCGCCGACCGAAAATGTTGGATTTAAATAGCAAAACTAACAATTTTGCAAAAGTGACGTAAAAAAAATTTCAGCCTCCTAGCTCCTTTATTTTTTGAGTTATCGTGCGGACGGACGGACGGACGGACGGACGGACGGACGGACGTACATGGCTTAATCGACTCAGAATTCGATTCTGAGCCGATCCATACCTTTGACACTATATCTAGCTCGACTCCTTTAAGGTGTCACAAACGTAATGGCAAATTTATTATACCCTTGAACATAGTTCATACGGGTATAAAGAGAAGTTGTATGGTATCTACCCGAACCCGTCGCACCACCATAACCAAATTTTGCATAAGTTGTTGCCATAAAACTTGATCATCATTCGTAAAATGTCAGATTCCTAGCTTCAATAAACACTGAGTTATTTTTCATTTAAAAAGAGAAGTTGTATGGCAGCTACCCGAACCCGTCGCACCACCACAACCAAATTTTGCAGAAGTTGTTGCCATAAAACTTGATCATCATTCGCAAAATGTCAGGTTCCTAGCTTCAATAAACACTGAGTTATTCTCATTTAAACGGATAAGTTGTATGGCAGCTACTTGAACCCGTCACACCAGCACAACCAAATTTTGCAGAAGTTGTTGCCATAAAACTTGATCATCATTTGCAAAATTTCAGAAACGTAGCTTGAATAGATACTGACTTATTTCTATATAAAGATAGAAGTTGTATGGCAGCTACTCGATCCCGCCGACCGAAAATATTGGATTTAAATAGCAAAACTAACAATTTTGCAAAAGTGACGTAAAAAAAATTTCAGCCTCCTAGCTCCTTTATTTTTTGAGTTATCGTGCGGACGGACGGACGGACGGACGGACGTACATGGCTTAATCGACTCAGAATTCGATTCTGAGCCGATCCATACCTTTGACACTATATCTAGCTCGACTCCTTTAAGGTGTCACAAACGTAATGGCAAATTTATTATACCCTTGAACATAGTTCATACGGGTATAAAAAACAAAAATTTACAATATACTTATGGTATTGGTAAATTTTAAAAACTTTTATTTTATACTGAAGAACACAAATACACATAAAATAAACAGATCCTGCACAATGAAATTTTAAATTTAATATCAATTGTAAATTTTACTACGTTAGAACTTAAAATTCTTTATAATAAATTCAAGAGTTATTTTTTTTATTCTAAATTAATTTTATTTTAATTTTATACTCAATCCATAATAAATAATAGGTTTCATCTATATTTCAATATACACAAATATTATTTTTTCAATATAAAATTTTATAGAAATTATTATTAATATAAAAATTTTATAAATGGAATTTTCAATACAAAAAATTGGCCGCAAGCTCTTTATAAAGTGGCTTTGTATTTATATTGAATGAAATTCAAATTATTTTTTAAGTGTTCTCAAAGTTTTTCTTAAGAAATAAATTTTAGACCAAATATTTTTTTAATAAATCTTTTAAGAGTTCAACATTTTATTATTTAAAACACAATAAAGAGATTTTTTTCAGAAGGATCAGTTTCTTTTAACAATATAATAATTGAATTTTTAAAAATTTTATTTGAATTTTATTAGAAAAGACAAATCTGTATAATTGGATCAGGTTGTCAATAACCGAAATTATAATATTATTTACATAATTTTTATTTTATAAAAAAAATTAAATTGATTTTTTAAGTACCTCTTGCAAACATAAAATTAAGCTGTATGTAAATTTTAAGTGATTTAAATTTTACGCCGGAATATATGCAATATTTAAAACATAGATTTTTTTTTAAATACTTAGGAGCCTCGGGTTATTTAAGTTACGATTTAATAGGCTACGGTAGGTGAATTAGTTTTTATTTTAAAATATGATAAAGTATTGATTTTTTAGACCAATATTTTTGCAATAAAAAAAAAGAAAATAATGTTATATAATATAAATATTTTGAAAAAAAAAGACTTAATCAATATTTGCCCTATTAATGGTCTTAGTAGCCGATAATTTTAATAATACTGCATAATTCTAAATGATTTGCAATATCAAAATAAATAAACCAATAAAATAGCTAACCTAAGGGAACCCAGATTGAAATATTTACATAAATTGCAAAGGTTTGTATTTGGAAGAAACTGACTTGAAGTCGAAATTCCGACCAAATATATCATGTAAACAACATAAATTATATTTTATATAAATATCGTGTATTGTATAATCAAAAATGATATAAAGGTGAAAAACTTAAATGCAGGTTAGTAAATTTTAAAGTATAATGATATATTAATCGTCTTAAAGACATTAATTTGAAATTCAATTGAACCGAATAGAAAATAGGAAAATATAGAAATTTTTTTTTTTTAGTACATTTCTCTGCCACATAAATGTGAACAGGAAATTACAAAGCGTTTTCTTTTCAGACGTGGCTGTAAATGTCGTAAGAGGGAATAAGTATACAGCGCATGTGGGATTCAAACCCACACTCTGTCGGTGTTTACATCGTATTTTATACGCTCTTAGCCACTGAGGCCCCGAAGAGAAATGTATTTAGATTTGTCTAAAATCAAAAAAAAATTAATTACTTGAAATTTTTATTTTCTTTAAGTTGGATGTTGTAGCTTTAATTACTGTTGTTTTAATCCTCAATATTATGACTTTGTATTAAGAATATAATTATATATAATATATCCCCATCCCCTTAAAATTTTATTAATTTAACAGAACTTATAGCATTTTGGAAGTAAGAGAGCGTTTTATCTCGAGATAACATTACAAGATCTGTTTTATAATTATTGTATTCAAAAATAAATAATATCGATATTAAAGTTACTTATCACATTTTTACATCTTAAATATACTGATCTCGGCATACAATTTAATTTAAGCGACAGTGAACTGCATTAGGAAATAAAACTTATTTTAAAACAAAATGTTTTATTTTGTCTGACAAACGACTGTATTCACTTAAGGCTTAAAAACGGGCATTTTTTTTATAAATTCATTAAAACTTTATTTTAAAATCAATCAGACAATTTTAAAAATTTTAAGATTAGAATTTATAATCTTGTATGTCAAGAATGTTACTCAAGGTTTTATTGAGAATTATTTTAAAAATTACAAGATTATTTTTTTCTAGAATTTTAATATTTTTATTTAAAAGAAAAATTTTCTATTCATTTAAATTTTTATAAACTGTTCGATTGTTTTTATTTTTTTTTTTTAATAATTTTTCGTAGAACATTCTTATAAATATGAGTAAACGTTTCCTAAATTATTTTTCTTTTCCCTTATTTTTCTCTATTCTTTATTTCCTTGGATTTGCAAATATTAAACTTAAAAAAACAAAACATCTTTTACTGTCCTTGAAACAATAAATCAGTACTCAAGCAGTGGTTTTTAAATTCGTTATAAAACTAATTAAATTTTATAATATCTAATCAGGCATTATAATGTCCATATTGTGGATTTACGTATTTTTTATTGGATGTATTGTTGTTTAGTAATTTTTACAGTGTTTCTTATTTAATTTTATATTGTACAAGAAATTAAACTTTTTGACACCCAATAAAACATATTTTGAGTTATTATCTTATACTGGAAGGAATAAATTTTTTTTATCCGTGATCGGTACTGTAAAGCAAAAGATTTTAAAAATTCATCAGATGATTTCGTTTATGATGAACTTTACGATAATGGTTTCTAAACTACTAAATGATATACTTGAAAAAATATTGTTTCCATATTATAGATGCAGATCATATATTTTATATACCAAACATACAGAGGTATGAAATAAACAATACTTTTTGGCAAACCGAAAATTAAATATACAAGAAATTTTGTCATCATTTTGTCGACTAACATAAACATGTTTTAAAAATTTTATATTAGTGCCTGATCGATCCCGAATTGAAATCAGAGTGAAATACGTAATCGGACAATAATATAACATTATAACTGATCTTGTTAATGCCAATTTATCCTTATAAAGATTGTGAAAATGAATAAAATTTAATCACAACTTTTTAAAACTATTGTTTAGTAAAATTTTGACGATTTGAAAATCAGCAATTTTGATCGGTGAGTCTTTTTTTTTTTAAATGAAAATAGCTCCAGTGTCTATTAAAGTTTGGTATCAAAATAATTTTTCAAAAATGATCAAGTTTTATGGTAACAGCACAACTTTTGCTCGTGCAATGGTTCTTCAGATATTACACAGTCAACAATACGCTCTTTCTCGTATAACTAAATTTTAAAGTTTTCTTTGTACATTATGTAAGTCATTAGCTCGGAAATAAAAATAGTACATTAATGTACAGTACAATTATTGACCTTCTAACTTTATTAAAAACTTTTAATACATTTGTTTTTCAAGAATTTGCTTTTTAATTATATTTGAAATAAATTAAATTAAAACATTAAATTTTGAAGAAATAAAATAAATTTTTATTTCCTTCCACATCAGTATAAATATAAAAATATTTAAAAAAATTGCTGCAATTATAATTTTTAAAATTAAAATCTTGTCTTAAAAATTTTTAATAAAATATTTTCTTGTTATGGAAGAAAGAGGAAATAACATTTAACAGGAAAAGAAAATTAATAGATATTTTTTATTAAAAGGTTGATTAAAATTTATGTAAAAAAAACTTTAGAAAATGGAATTTTCTAGTAAATTTTTTTATTTTTCCTAGTGAAAAATGTTTTTTTTTTAAAGTTCATTACTTATATATACAAGCAATTTAAATTAGATCAAGTATACCTAAACCTATTTCATCTTTTGTTTTTTTTTTTTTTTTTTTGTACATTTCCTTTGGATACCATTAACATAGAATGGATACCAGTAAAATTTAATAAATAACTTTTTTTTTCTTAAATATGTAAAAGTTTTTTCAGTACAAAAAGTTTAAATTTTTTTTTTGAATCTTAGAAGATTTATTTTTCCAATCAATATTTAAAATTGATATTAATGTTTTAAAAATTTTTTTAAGAGAATATAAAGCAAAGAGTTTAAAAACTAGTATATAAGTCTTTCAATTTTTTTACAAGTCTGAGTTTAAATAATAAAATTTAAATTATTTTGTAGCTTTTAATGTCTGAAATGGATACCCAATGTTTTTTAATATACTCAATTATAAATTTAAAAAATATTTTTCGCCAAATAAACTTTAAGTCTTGTGATAATTATGACCTGTAAATATTTTATTAAAATTTTATTTATAACAAGTTATAAATCAGTGCATTTTAAAAGTTCTTGGAAAATTCTGTAAACGATTTTTTTCCTTTCCACTTTTTTAATAGGACACCCGCGACTAAATTGCTTTATTTTCACCTTTATTTTCACTAAGTCATTGATTGTTCGACTATGTAAGTGTTATATAAAATTAAGAAACATAATAATTAGAATTGTGCACCATTGTGTTATCTTACACAGAAATTCTTAATTTTTTTTATTTTACATTACCATTGGTCAGATCATTGGTCAGATTTTACTCACCATTGGTTAGATTTAACCGATTACAGATTAAATAAAAATTGTGAGATATCTTTTACTGTAATGAAATTTGGGAATTTTTCGTGTTAATTGGTTAATAATGTGTCAAATACAAGGAATTTTTAAAAGTTACAACATTTTTGAATATTTGAATCTTTAAGGGTTGGATGTGCAGGGTGCGGTATAAGTATTTGCATTGATCCGTATCAATTCTATGTTATTAAAAAAATTATGCTATCGGCATTGAGACTTCAAGTAAAATGAAAAATAAATTTCTTTTTTACATTTAAATATAAACTAAAAGAAAAGCTAAGGAGCTAAGGAGTCATGAAGTAGAAGTGTTCAGAAACATCAATTTAAACACTAAAATCTAAAGTTACGAAGGAAATTTATTATTTTCTTTTAAAAATATATATAACATAGGTATATATATATATATATATATATATATTTGCCTTCTATATTATTATGTTATTTGATTCTTTTTTTTTATATTATTATATTATTTTATCTTTAATTTAATTTTAATTTAAATTTAAACACACTTATTTGTATAATATCATATTATTTATTTATTTAAATTATAAAGAGTCTTTCAAATTGAGTTTTCAAAAATAAATAATTAAAAAGAAATAGAATTTCTAATTGAAACTGGAAAAGTTTTGATTTATTTTTGAAGTACAATGTTTGCCATTTATACTCTGAAAATGATATCTCCGATGTGACTACCTCTTGCGTCTCTACAGTATCTGATTCTTTTATCAAAAATTTTCGGCCACATTCTGCCATAGTTATCGCTCTATCTCACCAATAACTCGAATAATTTCTGCTTCCAATGCTTAAATGTTTCGAGGATTATCCTTGTAGACCTGTTCTTTCACATAGCCCCAGAGAAAGAAGTCTAACGGTGTCAAATCGCAGAATCTTGAAGTCCAATTCACTGAATCTGGAAATAACACGATCTGGAAACTTTCTATGCAATAATTGCAGTGTTTCTTTGGCTGTATGATACGTAGCCCAATCTTGTTTAAACCACATGTCCTCAGTTTTGGTCATAAAAAAGTTGTGATCATATCGCGATGTCTAGTACCGTTAACAGTTATGGCTCTTCCAGCATTATTTTCGAAAAAGTACGGACAAATCACACCACCAGACCACAATGCACACCAAACAGTGACTCTTCGTGGATGCATAGGCTTCTCTTGGATCATGCGAGGGTTTTTCTCTCCAAAAATATGGCAGTTTCGTTTATTAATGTAGCCACCAATCTCGAAATGTGCTTCGTCCGAGAAGATGCTTTTTTTTGAAAAATCGTTGTTTTGTTCCAGTAGCCAATTGGCTAAGTCCCAATTCGCGTAATTTACATTTCGTTCATTCGCGAAATATATTTCTTACGGAACGACCATTTTCATAAAATAATTCAATAATTTCAACACGTTGTTGTAATGTATACGACTCCATTTTTATAAATGGCCAAACCTTCAACTGTCAAAATGGCATATAATATGGGTGTGTTCAATATTTGAAGTGTGTTAGACAGGTGCCTAGTTTTGAAAACTCTATTTGAAAGACCCTGTATATGCAATAATAAAATTCTAAATAATAACTAATAAAATTAATTAATTATTATAATGCTTCTTAGTACTGACAACTAGTAGATAGGGCTTCGGTTATTTTGTTAATTACGGTAATATCATATTCAAAATATTGATTTATTATACAAGTGAACTAGCTATAAGTTCAGTCTACTGTATAATAAATTTGCCTTTACGTTTATGACAATTTAAAGGAAATGAAATAAAACATAATCTTACGATAAAGCACATAGTTTTGGCCAGGATTCAATTCTGAGTTAATTTAGCTACGTGCTTTCGGACGTCGGATAAATCCGAGTAGATCCCGTACAACATCTTTTTTCATATGAGTATAACTCAGTATTTATACAAGCTAGGTATTTGATATTTTATCAAAAGAAGTTAATTTTGCCTTAGATGATATCAACAGATGATACCCAACAACTTCTGCAAAATTTATAAATTATAGTAAAGTTTTATAGCAAATATTTTTATAAAATTTGGTTGTATTGGCATAATGGGGTCGAGTAGTCATACAACTCCGATATTTACATAAATATATCTCAATACTTAAGTAATTTAGATATCTTAAATATTCTAAAATATGAATGAAATTGAACGAAGCAGTATATTATATTCTCGCGGATATCCTTGAGTTGACTCGATTTTATACTATCCTATAGTTAATTATTTACCTATAGGTACCTAATATTAATAATAATTAAACTAAAAAATTTTTAAATAAATTATTTGCATAGAATCAAAAAAGTTCTACAAAAGTTCAAATAATATTATAAAATTTTAAATAAATATTTAATTTCAATCAATTAAATTATCAAAAAACAAAAAATTATATTTATGTGTTGTTTCAAATTTAATTTATGACATTTTCTAACAAAAATAAATATTTCGAAATATTTCTTCCATGAATTACTACAGCTTTTACAAACTTTAATATTTTGTCCTTGTAAAGTGAATGAAAGAACGTCTAGGAAGAAGAACAAGAAATATTCTTTTTTATAATTTTACGTTTTTCTTTTTATATATTTTATCTTACACCATAAATTACGAAAGTTAAAGTAAATCCTAGTTTTTTTTTTTCATTATATGATTTCACCACGATTTCCCTAATAAGTATGTGATTTTTGTATTTATGTATTTATGTATGTAAAAAATAAGGATTTTTTTTTAGGTTATTCGCCTGCCACATATGTAAATGTGGCAAGGGTATTACACAGTCTTTCTTTTTAGGCGTGGCTGTTAATGTCGTAAAAGAAATTATTCTTACGAAATATGCAGGATTCGAACCTATACTTTCTCGGTGTTTTTACAATGTATTTTATACTCTTTTACCCACTAGACCACCGAGGCGCCTGCCAATTAATTACAATAAACTATTTAAAGCAAAACTACTATTCCATATTTTTAATCCGACCACATCATTTGCAGTACTTATAATAAATACAAAATGGCGAGTAATGGTTGTATAAATTCTGATCTCGTATTTAGTCATATCGAAAAGGTAACCAAACATTTTTGACATACAAGAAATAACCTTCCTACGAGAATTTTTTTTTTATTTTTTTTCTCGGAAATTCCTAATTTAGATTTAAAATTTTTGTTATAAAATATGCAACCAAATCTGCCGACTGTTCTATAATATATCGAAATTTTAGCTTTCAAACCTAAATTTTAAATATAACTATAGATAATATATTTTTAATTTTTTTTCTTTGACATTGTATATTGCAATCATTTTAATATGTAAAAACAATAAAAAAAAATAAAAGTTTTTTCACGAATCAGGATATTAAATAACAAAAATTAACAGATACAAAAAAGATGAAATTTTAACTAGGTATCTACTCCTTTGAGTAAAATTAAAAACATTTTTTCAGTAGGCCTACTATATTTTTCTATAAAAAGAAGTGTACATTTTGCCAATTTTTAAAAATTTAAAATTCGCTCTTTTGACATTCAGATCTTTTATTACTGTTTGTTAGCAACACAAACCCAATATTTTTTTCTGAACTTATACACTTGCATGTGACTGGAACTGGATGAAAAGATGGTAGCAACTAAGTGGTAACGTTAATCAGAATTGAACAATAGAACAATCATACCTGAATTAAGGAAGCATTTAATGATTACTTTAGAATTTGTCTGCAATGTTATCGAAATTATGTATAGGTATGTAATGGAGACTGGTTTATGTCTCCAATCAATTTCACAAATAAGCAATTTATAGAAATATTATAGAAAGGACTAAATGCAAAATTGAACTCTTTGAATTGATATATAAAAAATTTATAAATAGGAATTTATATAAAAAAGAAACGTGGCAGCTTAAACGCGTTAGACACATCAACAAGACAGATGTACTTGTATATCACCAAAAGATAAATGTATTATGTATTATAGAAAATGTATTATATATATTTAAACACATTCATTAAAGGATACATCTCATTTACAGTCTTAACACATAAAAAAAAAACCAAAGAAAAACTTTTCTAAAACTAAAAATTCTTGACCCAATTTAATTTTGTTTTAAAAAGTATTATTTATTAATGTTTTACATAATTTTTTAACAATTTACTAATCAATTTAGATAAATTGGGTCAAATATTTCAACCCTTAATCATTATTAATAATAGTCATGAATAAATTTTAACACAAAGACCTTAAAACAAAACTGTCTGGACATGAAAAATAAAATCGAAAGGAACTTATGTTAAATTTTCATTAATTTTGGATAAAATATAATTTTATTATATGAAAAATGTAACAGCTGGTGTACATCAAAAAGTAAAGCAAGGTACCTTTTTTTTTATTTTGGGTAAAAATTTGTAGAAATGGTTATAAGAATATAACCCACCAATTATTCAATGTCTGTTACCATTTTTTTCATAGTTTCCTATACATTATGTCGTAAAAACTAAAAGAAGAAAATATAGTTTTTAGTCAAAAATATATTTTGGATTTTACATGTTAGCAGCCTTTTTTGATTTTTTATTCTACAATAAAAGAAGGAATTTATTATTAATTTTTTAACGTAGAATATCCACAGCCAGCATTAATATATGTTGCTTAATAATAGTATTAAAGAAATAAATAATTTCCCAGCTTTTTTTTGCATAGCTAGTTAATTTTTGCAAAGAAAAATTTTTTTTATTATTGGTACTATTATTCAATAAAATATTTTAAAGATTCCATTTTTTGTATTATTTAAGGACTTGAATGCATAAAACTAAGTTTGAACTCATCTCTCAGTTTTTCAAAGTAAAATGTCAAGATCAGGTGTAAATTTTGTTTAAAAAAGTGAAATTTAAGTTCGAAAGCTTAGTTTTACGTATTTGGCAAATCCATTGTCTCACTAAAATTTTTGGGGTATCGAAATTGGGTCAGGTGCGTAAGTTTATCTGTTAAAATATCGGCTCTTTAAATCTCTTAAAAACACCACTATCAAAATCTCCCAATTTTCTTCACTAAACTAAAAGTTTTGAAAAGAAGGGGAATACAATAGGACAAAAAAGTGACATACAATCAAATGACATACAATCAGTGAGTCTTTGAATAGTAACCCCGTGTTTGGATAGTAACTCCGTGATAGATAGCCTCGGTAGTCTAGTGGGTAAGAGCATATAAAATACGCTGTAAAGTTTAGACTATATATACTATTATACCGAGGGAGTTTAGGTTCGAATCCCACACACGTTGTAAGAATAATTCCTACGACATTTACAGCCACGCCTGAAGAGGAAAGGCTGTGTAATTTCCTTATCACATTTATATATGTGGCGCGGGAATAAAAAAAAAAACATGTTAACATTCTTTCTTAATTATGAAGCGTGTTCTTAAAATTGAAGAAAATGCTTCTTGAATTTTCACATTTTTTTACATATAAAATTCTAAGAAAACCTAAAAATTTCGGTGCCTGTTACAATATTCTAAATTTCTTATCGTCTTTTGCGGAATGTGTTCTTTAAAAAATTTCTGATTTACATTCTGCCATTCAAAGGATAATAATAATATTATGTATAGGACATCGGTATACATTAATAAAAAAACAATATGCAAATTCAATAAATTACAAAATCATTTAAAAGAATATGATGAGTGATGACTTTAAATATAACAACCATGTACCATTTTAAATTATTGTTGCCTGGATACAGAGATTTGTATTACCTACTGTGCAGACAATTAATTTTTCAAGTCAGTATCTAATATATATACACATAGATATCATACTATTACTATAATTTTATACTGAAATTCAAAAAACAGTACTTCTGTAAATAATGTAAGTATATGATCCTATTATCGCTTGTTAAGTATGAGCTATTTTATGAGCTATTTCCAGAAAAACAAAAACCTACAGAATTTTAGAAAAGTAAAAAATTATTTTACAATACTTTTTGTGAACTTGCAAGTAAAAAATAGTATCTATAGTCTTTTTTAATTATATTATAATTTTTAAATAAAAATATTTATTTTTTTTCATTTACGTATAATTAAAGAGAAAAATAATTTTTTATTTTGATATGTGCGTTGTATAGATATTTATACAATGTTATTTATTTAAATAAAAAGACAGAATGTAAACCAACGGTTTTTGAAGACCCACATTTCCAAAAGGCAATGCGAACTGTTTAGAATTTTGACTGTGCACTAAATTTTCGAAAATTTTCTTAGAATTGCATATACCTAAGTAAAAATGTGAAAAATAAAGAGACACTTTTTCCAATTTTAAGGGAACACGTCTTCAATATTAAGAAAAACCATTAACACATGTTAAATTATAAAGTTAAAGCTTTAATTTTTGCCTTTTATTTTGAAAAAATGGGTACAGGTGCCTAAATTACAGGTGTTTAAAAATAGCAATATTTCAATTTTTGAGCCTTAATAGCCCTTAAACGGGAGGTGGTATAAAAACTTTCTGAGAAGAATTTCTTTTCTTTTCCTGAGAAAAGATCTTTCTGCTCTTAAAATTAAGATTTATAACTAAAAGCGTGCCGGAGTTATCAAGAAAAAAATATTTTGGAAAATTTTATCTTCACATAACAGTAAATTTAAATAGTAAATTCCAAAGTATTGCGTAATTTTGATATTGTTTCATAAAGGTAAGAAAAGTTCCGGTCTTATAATGTTTTTAGATTGTAAAGCTCTTACGTAGAACCTGAGATATATACATTAGAAAATAGAGCTTTTTTGAAATTTAAAGGGGCTTTAAATGCGGAACCCTATATAACTACCTAAAGAAACACCTTTAACCCAGACAAAAATATATTACTGAAGCTTATGTCTTGCCGAAGAAAAATGTCTGCAGGTGCTCAAGTTACAGGCGTCTAAAAATAGCAATTCTTCAATTTCTGAGCCCTAGTACCTCTTAAACAGGGAGTGTTACAAAAACAAATGATGAGGAAATTTATACTAACTCTAAAAATTATTTCTTCCCTCAAAATTGCAAGTCCAGATTTAAAAGTGCGCCGGAGTTATTCCGCATATCATGCAAAATTTAGTTTTCACATAACGATAAATTTCAATACTAATGTGCAACTTTGATATTGATTTATAAATGTAAAAAATAAATCTTGTCGAATGGCGTTTTTAAATTGAAAAAATCTTTAGCAGAATGTGAGATATATACATTTACGTTTGAGGGAATGTAGTTCCGTAGTTGATAGGGCTACATGGAAAAGTTTTTCTACAACTTTAATTTTTTTATGAGACCTACTCATGGTTTAAAATTTCTTTGCTCTATCTTTAACGGTGTAGAAGTTTTGAAAACAGACAAAAAGACGGACAGACAGAAACTCAAAGGCATATTTTTTTCAAAATTTGTTTGAAAATGTGCAAAAAAACAATTTAAATAATAATGGTATTTATATATTTTAAGTATTTAAAATCGGTTTTAAATTTTTTGTTTTTGATTTTTGAAAATTAAAAATAATAAGCATTAAAAACAAAATTTATACCGAACTTTTTTTAAATGTTTTTTTTTTTAAGTTCTAAATTAAATAAATAATAAAATAATTTAAGTATAAAAAAAATAATATGTTTAAAAGGACAAAAGAGAAAAGTTTTAAAATTGGTAGGTAGGTATAGGATTTCTATATAAATAGAAAAACATTTTTTTTCCTATTATTACTCAAATTAAAATCATAATAATATTATGTACATATCTACAACAGGACACACAGGTACATAATTAATGAAGACTTTGTAATAATTATCCTGTGTTTAATGTTATGTTTTTTAAATGAAAGTTATTTGTAATTTCGAAAATCAATACTTTAAAATTTCGAATTAAAATTTGAATGTTTTTATTTTTATTTTTCTCATACATGTATTAATTGTTAGATTGACATATTATATAATATATTATTATGTATGTATGAATGTATAATTCATGCATTTGTAGTAATGGGAAATTTTCATTTCCGTTTTTCTTTTGATTTCTAATTTGTTTTTTGTTTTACATTTGTACCAACGTTTACCTACCTACACATACCAACCAACTAAGTAATGATAAATAGTATATATGCAACTTGAAAGCAAGGTTATATGTTAGGTTAAGTAATGAGCCTCTAGGGTGTAGGATTATTTTTAAGCAAATGTTTTTTTTTGTTTCAAACTAATATTGTTAGTTTTTCTCATGGAACACAACGAAAACAAATATTTTCTTTTAGAACAACAGAACGAGACCAAATATTTTAACACATTAATATTTTTCCAGAAATTTAAAAAAAGTAAACATAAAACTATACTAAATCTCAACTGTTATAACAAAAATATATATATTGTATAAAGTGGTAGTTACTCAAATTATTGCAGTAGTGTTAAAATTTGTGATGTAGTTCCAATAATTATGTAGTTTTAAATATATTTAATGGGACAGGATACATTTTTGAACAAAGGAATAATTTATTTTAACTTAACAAACCTTGTCTTGCGGTAGACAATATTTTCATTCGTCTGTAATTTTTCTACGTAGTACTTTCATAACAAGTTTTCAACACAACAAGGTTCTCAAATTGTGGCAATTCTTTACTTCAAGCGACCTATTTAGAATTAATTTTCAATAATTCGCCATTTTTGGTACTTGTATAACGCGATTTTAATGTAAAGCATGATTTTTTTCTGTCAGTGTATATTTTCGTGGTACATAAATTTATGATTTTATTTTTTTTGGGAATCAACAGAACAATAAAATGAAAAACAAAAATTAGATATGCTACTTGTGTTGCATCAACTAAAAGTTGAAAGCGCGAATTTCTCGACTTTTCGGAGCGATATTTTATTGGAGAAAATTAAAAAATATCTAATGATTTGGATTAAAGATTACTGTCAAAAGCGTATTCCTTTGATGCATTTAAACAAAATTCATTAAAAATTTACGATTATTTAAAAGAAATTAATCAAAACTTATTAAATCATGAATTGAATGCAAGTCATGATGGATGCCAGTATTAACAGATTAACAAAAATATATTTTGGTGTTTTATGATTAGAAAATTTGATTTGGTTTGAATAGCAAAAATTTTAAGCGTAACCTCTCCATTTGTATTAAAACTAAGTGTAACAGGTTTTATATAACATAGATTGTACATAGTTTTTCTGAAACTAACTTCCGCATTGAGTGTATAGTGTGGTACTTTTTTATAAATTAACATAAAAGCCCTCGTCACCTTTTATTTTCAGAAGTACAGATATTGAAAATTTAATTAAAAATGAATGTCGGATTCATCGTTTCAGAATGCAAAGAGGAATAAAATGCATAAACAGATAAACGGACAAAGAAATTTGTTACTTTAGATACATAATTAGCTAAAAGTAGTTTAGCTAGTGATTTATTTGTCTAATACATTATATTTTATCCCTGTTTAATGTTAAGCAGCTAAAGTGAACAAATTAAAAGATAAAGAATAAAGTGAACAAATTAAAAAATAAAGAAATTATTTTATTGTTTTCCTAAAATTCATATTCCAGTATATACAAGGTATATGGTTACAATCCGTGAATAAAATGGTTTCTATATGAATATATTAGCTATATCTACGTATATAAATAAAATATCTCCTTATATACCTTTTTGTAAACAGAACTTTACAGAATTTTTATGACTTTATGTAAAAAGGGTTTTTTGAGGTTTTTGTGGTAAATGATAATATTGTTAGCTAAATGTAATAGTTTGTAAAAGGTTAAAAATTATTTTATGAAAAGTTATGAATTGTATACAGTAAGAATTTGGTTTAACACAACAATAAATGGTTCTTGCAGTGCAATCAAATTATAAGTAAGTACATAATATTTTATTTGTTTTTTGTTTTGTTAGCTTTTGTATAAATAGACCAAAAAAATGTCATTAATAATAATGTTTACTATGGTAATACTACAAGTATATATATAGTGAATGTTTTGCTGTTCAATTAATGAAAGGAGTTGAATTATTTTTTTATGTTTTTCACTTAAAAATTAAATGGTTGAATATTATTGAAAAATGGTTTTTAAAGGATTGCGAGTTTTTATAGCTTATTTAAAATTATGCTTTTTTATATGCATCATATTATATATGAAAAGTGTAGTAAAAAATAAAATTTATAGATATATTATAATATCTAACTAGAATTACGTACTTAAGTTTCTTCTTGTCAAGTAAAAAATTATAAGATAAAAACTATCATTGAAATTAAGACATATTTGGTCCTTTTTCATATTGAGATTCTTACCAATATGCAACCACTACATCGGAATGTATTTTTGTATTAAAAAGATAATTTAGAATTTGAATCAGCTTTTGTAAACTTTTCGGAAAAACCATCTTAAAAGAATTCCTGAAATTGTATTGATTGAACATATAAAAGTTTTCTGAAAATTTATAAACATCTCTAATTTTTAGAAATTTATAGACATCTTTTGGAAATATCTTTCCTGTATTCATTACATTTGCCCAATCTAGTGTTACACCATTATTAATAGGCCATCTTAATATTCGCATTTCAGTTGAATTCATGTTATTTCCAAATGTACCTTTTTTATAGCTCAACATTCAGCACCATATTATATTAAGAGCAGATTTGATGAATGCTTTATATATTATTATGCCTTTGATCTTATTGCGGCATTTTTTTTATCATATCGGAGAATATCTGAGACAATATGCCATTTCATCCATCCACATTTTGAAATCATCATCTATATTACTGTTTCATCAAATTATTGATTTTCTAGATATTAAAACTTCTATGTTTAGTTGAAAGCCATCTTAAAGTACGTTTTTAGAATTTTTCGCTGAAAAAAAAAATCATTGATCCATATAGTGGATCTGGTAGCTCAGAAATCGCATATATTGGTAATCAGTAATCACTAAAAATGGTTTCGAACATTTTGTTTTTGCCTTTCAATTACATACAAAGGGTAGGAAAGGGAAATGAGGATGGCTAAATTATGTTAAAAACGATTAAAAAAAATAAAAAAAATTTTTAAATAATAAATTATCCTAAATGAATATTTATATATTATTATGATAATAATATTGTCCTAAATGAATATTAGAAAGAAGAATGGTTATAATATTAGAAACAAGGTAGAATGTAAACCAACGGTTAAAAGCGCACATTTCCAAAACACAATACAAACTGTTTAGAATTGTGAGTTGCAGAAAAATTTGAAAATTTAAAAAATAAAATTTAAGAATTTTTTTGTAATAAGAAAATATGTGAAAATAACACTTTTCTGTAATTTTGAGGGTCTGTAAGTCCGGAACCCTATGTAACTAAGAAAAACCGTTAACACACTTAAAAATATATTACTGGACCTTTAATTTTTATGTTTTGTCGAAGAAAAATGTGTACAGGTGTTTGAAAATAGCAAATTTAAAATTTTTCAGCCCTAATACCTCACAAGGGGTGGTGCAAAAAAATTTCTGAGTAAACTTATACTAATTCTAAAAGTTCTTTCTTGCCTCAAAAATGTTATGAACTTTAGGGTTAAGATATAAATAGAAACATCAATTTAAAGAACTTTGCACAACATCAGGCTGAATAGAACAAAAATGATCGCAGAAGCTCAACTTCGTCATATGTTCTGTAAAGTAATAAAAGAACAAAAAATAATAACGCAGCATACAAAATGTACTAATTTAAGTCAGTTAAGTTTATTTTTTTTTAATCTTTACTAAGGTTTTAACAACTTTCCAGTTAGGTCCTAATTGCTTTCAATTGAACTTTAACAATTTCCGATCAAAAGGTATTCAAACCGACCAATTTTAATCTCTTTAATTAGAGCTAAATGAGATCAAAGTTTAATAGGAGTTTATTTTAAATTTTAATTTATTTAATTAGTATATTTCGAAACTTTACGTATAATATGTACCTAAATATAATATGAAACTTTAGGTTTAATATGTATAAAGTAAATTAAATTATTTGTAAAAAATTTCGCAAAAATTCTATATAATATACTCTATAGAAGACAAATATAATGTCAAAAAGGACAATTTTGAAGTGAAAAGAGTATAAAAAAAAATATATTGCATCGATCTGTGATAGAAGTTAAAAATGATGCTTAAAATAAAAAAAAGTTGTTTTTGAAACTCTTCATAGCTATTATAAAAACAAATATTTATAGAAATATTTCAAGATATAATATTATTTTGTAATATTTAAAGAAATTATAATGAATATTGTATCTGTACAATAATTTATTGCACTTCCTTTAGTATATCAAAAATTCTTCATAAAATAAATAAAACTGAAGGAGAAACTGAAGGAATCCAAATGAACAACATGAAAAGTGTAAATAAAATCGTGGAAGTAAACTAATGACGATCTTCCTTTCGGTATTATTATTATTATTTGCAAGCAAGTATAGCTAAAGTTTTTTTTTTTTTTTTAAATTATATATGGGTATACGAATAATATTATAGGTACGAAAATCCGTGTTACATAATAACATTTGCTCTAAATCACGTTTTATTTTATCCAAATACCGAATTTATAGTTTTTTTTTCTGTAACTTGGCAAAAGGAGAAAAATACGATTTTCCCTGATGTTTACTAAAAATTTTTGAAAAATTCTATGTTTTCGAATTCCTCTAGTATGAAAAGATCGAAAGACGAATGATGTCGATAACTGCATTCATAATTAACATTAAACGTATAAAACTTTTTTATCATACTTTAAATCAGGGGCCCAACCCTGAAAACTTAGCTAACTGGAATATTAAAACAAGATTTTTATGGCACGACACATACTCACGGTACAATTTCTTTATATTTTATCATTTAAAATACAATATCCTAATATTGCTTTTAGCCAAATATAATGTGAGGGTTGGCGTCCGTAAAACTTCACTAACGAAATTAATAACCAAACTCTTGTCCAAATTAATAACCAAGCAAATTGTCCGACAATATAAGAAGTTTTTAAAATTTGATAACTGTCAACAAATAATAAATATTAAATTTTGTAATCAAGTACGAAGTTTTTAAATAAAACAAAAAGTTACAAAGCCATAGGCTAGATATACACTTTTTTCAATTTTATCAACTTAAGATTTTTAATTTTTGGAAAAAAGAAAAAGGGGGGCCTAGTGAGTAAGAGTATTTTATACGCTGTAAACACCAAGTGAATGTGGGTTCAAAATCCACAAAGTTATTCCCCCTTACGATATTTACAGCCATCCCTGAACAGGAAAGGCTGTGTAATTTTCTGTCCACATTTATATGGCAGAGAAATGCAATAAAAAAAAGAAAAAAGTTAGGATATTTTCCAATGTTTCGAAGTAATAAAGCTATACGTCATTCTATTTTATTAGGAAAAAATTATTCATTATTATCTTCTTGATAATAGTATGAGTATAATTTCGTTTTATTTACATTCATACTGTATTAACCTTTGAGAAAAAGATTTAAAAAAAAAAAGTATCTAATCTTATGGGAATCATATTATGTTGTGTTGTGAAGTTTAAAAATTTTAAATTGATTGAGAAAAGAATGAAAATAAGGAAAAGGAAGGTAAATCAAATCAAAATAAAATAAATAAAAATTTGTTAAAAGTTTTGATTACATATTGATACAAAGATATATTCAAACTCTTCATATCACATAAGTTCCTGTTAATTTATATATTTAAGAAAAAAGGAAAAGGAATATTATAAAGGTATAATATTGAAATATTTCTTATATTTTTTTTTTTTTATTTATTTTTTTTTACATTGTCATATAAATGAAAAGGATGTAATGGTTGATTAAAGTAAAAATGAATTGATAATTTACAATTTATTCTTCTAACAATAAAATATTTTTTAACTTTATGGTCACTAAAAGATATCTGAGTTTTTCAAAAAGAATTTAAATATTTACATGAATACAAGCAAATCACAATGTGTCTACTTGGTATCCAAATTTTTTTTTCGGAATCAAATTAAAGCAGTATAAGTAAATTATATTTGTGTCACGTGTATAATATATAATATAATTAACGATGTAGTGGTTAAGACTTTCATTTGAAAGGCTCTAGGTTCAAACCTGGTCAGGGTCATATAGATTAATAAAAATAATATAGATTTTTCTTATTATATTAAGGTATCATAATATAAAAAAAATAAAAAATAACTCTTGTATAAGATAATAGATGGCGCCAAAATATGAGTTTCATATAGTCTTATACAATATAAGTAATGAACAGTTTAGTGAACCTAATGATTGCAAAAAAAAAACTGTGAAGTTAAATGTGAATATCAAATGAATTTGTGGATGCCATATCCTGCCTCTAGCAGTCGAAGGGAGAACAAAAAAGTATCCGGAACTCGATTACCTTTCTTGTGTCAAACAAAACAACAGTGTGATTTATTCCCGCATGTTCAAATTTTAAAAAAGTTAAATCTTTATCTGTTTATCGTTTAATATCATTATAGAAAATGTGTCGTATCTTTTAGTAAAAAAAATCGGTGTTTTGTAAGTATCTGAATTATTTTAATAATTTTTTTAAATGTACCTATATAAAGTTACATAATTATCTAACGTTTCGGGGAGTGAATATTCAAAGTTAGAAAGACATCTAAAATTATTCTAAAAACGCATAAAAATTTAAATTCAAAAACAACAGATAAATAAGGAAATAACTTTAAATTACGTACCTACACTATTTATTTTAATTTGCGAAACCAAAATAATTCATTTTTTTTTGTATATAAATTTCTAGAAACTTTTTAGGGCTATTTGTTATTCGGAAATTTATTGACTTCTTTCAAAAGACAAAAAATCAAAAGACAATAATATGTTTATTGATAAACATATCCTTGATAAACATGAAACCAAAAAAACAAAAAAAATATAAAAGATACATTTTTTTTTTTAAATCACTTGAGGGCACTAATTTGTATTTACCGAAATCCCACAAAAGATTTTCCGATTAGTTTGCAAACATCAAAATATCTTATTTATTCAAATGTACATAACATATTTTTTTTTTTTCAAATAATTTTGTCTTTTGTTAAAAAAGATTTAGTTTACTATATAATACATAGGTAGGTACATAATATTATGTATCAACATCTAATAAATAAATTGATAAGGACTTATTCCACATAATATAATATAGATGGAATATTGATTAAGAATATTATTTAGATGATATTTATCTACCTCAAAGTCAAACATGAGAAAATCATTATAAAGGATAATTATTAATTTAAAAAAACAAATCTCAATATATTAACTTTTGCTGTAAAAGGGTTAATTACCTAATTAACGCTAAATTATCTTTCATGAATGAAATTTACTTGCTTTTAACTTTAAAGATTATTATTCTAAAGATAATAGCACAATGCCTACTATTAATTGTACCTTTACTTCTTTCAAAAACTTTGGGACGTGAAATTAATTAAATTAGATATTTCTTATGATTCTTGAACAAATGGCCATTGGGTCATCATCTTTATACTTACTTTTTTTTAAAGCGCGACCTATGTTATTTTACATTTTTTTAAATTTTATTTGAAAACATTTATCTTCTAATTTAAAATATTGTTAGTTTTTTATAGAATATTACAATAACAGTAAAATTTATTCATGCGCTATGAAGTAGTCATTTTTTGTTTTGTTTATCTTTATTCGCAGAACAGCTTCTAAGGCGTTTTCCTCGGGATTCTTTATTTTCACTTGCATTTCACTGTGAGTATGTGCGAGTAGGGCGATATCGTCGAAGTATTCTAGGTCCCCTAGTCTACTTGTTAGCTTCCATTTTATTCCTTTTGCAGTGGTTGTTACTCTCTTAAATACTTCATTAAGTACCGCATTGAACAGGAGGGCGGATAGCAGGCAGTCTTGTTTGCTCCTGTTCTTAGTCTTATAGCGCTGCTCATGTAATCTTTGTGTAGGAACGAAAAGTTTAAGAATAAACACAAGAAATAACACCCCGTTCAGCATCAACAATAGAAATATAGAAGAGGTCTTGGAATTCAACTAAAGCTACCGAGAATGGCATTCGGAAGACTATGAGGTATAAGGAAACAACCTCATATAGCCAGGAGTACAAAATTAAGAATATTTGAGGCTTGTGTAAAATCGGTACTCCTTTATGGCAGCGAAATATGGCTGGTAAAGAAATCGTACTTAAATAAATCCAGGTCTTCATTAATAACAGCCTACGAATAATGCAAAATATTCTGGCCCAGAAGAATTAGAAACGCAGAACTCTGTGAAATAATAAGACAAAAGCCCATAAATATACAGATAAAGAAAATAAAATGGAAATGGGTGGGACACACCCTCAGAAGGTCAGCAAACAATATCGCACGGCAAGCTCTGGAGTGGAATGCACAGAGTAAAAGAAAAGTAGACAGACAGCGTGAAACATAACGTAGATCAGTTCAACTAGATAGTGTAGATCACTTCAGCGTAGATCAGTTCAACAATTGGCCTAAAATAGAGTCAGATTCAGAGGTTTTGTGGAAACCCTAGACTCAAAAGAGTAGTAGAATAAGGAAAAAAAAATGACGTAATAATAATATTCTGAATATATTATTTTACTGTTGTCAGGTTAACCATACTTATCTCTTTAAATAAAAGCAATATTAAAATAAGGGACTAAGGGATTTTTTTTTTATTCCCAAAGAATAAGAAAATAAATATTCAAAATAAAATTGAGTTTATTGCGTTACACTTTTTGACTTTTAAAATTTTGTCTCTTCTTTGTTTAATTCTTCTATGTTAGATAGACTCTTATTTTGAGGGAACCCAAGTGATTAATCAAATTTACTTTCATATGTTTAAAACATTTTTTTTGTTATTTATTTTGTGAATTCAAATAAAAATGGTAGGTTGTACGGGTTATAAAATTAAAAATCAAATTATTTTTAACTCAATAAATTCTTAAATTGGTATCTTGTGGATAGATAAAATACAAAACAAATAATATATTTTAGTATAATCGTTACAATGTATATGCGACATATATAATAGTAACAATACTAAATAATAAATAAAATCAGAATGAATTAACAAAAATAATTATTGAATGTATTCTATATGATTTTTATATGATTATAGTCCGCATTAATCCGCGTTATTAAGCTCATTTCGGTTTCACATAATGGTAAACTTAAATGTTAAATCACAAAAAAAATATATATTTTTTCTATAATTATTGATACAATAATATTATGTACTTATATTCTATATAGGAATTAAATATTTTTTTATTCCTATTCCTCTTGGGAGCATATACGGCTTCTACTTGATACTTCCATCTCACACGATTTTACTATTTTAATGTCATCGCAGGAGATGTTACATTTATTCTTCGTGGATTGTTCTGCAACACGTAATGTTAGGTCGGCTGCGTTTTCTTTTACCTTCAAGGTTCTACTCTAATGCCATTTGTGCTGTACTTGTGTTTGACTTTCTAAGTATATGACCTATCTATCTCTACTTTCTGCGCCATATTTGTTTGGGTTCTATGAGATCTTTACTAGTTAGTATCTAGAGGTCCTTATTTGAAATTTTGCTTGGCCTGAATATGCGGTATTATTATTCTGAGACACTTATTAACGAAAATTTGCAATTTATGCACTAGATGGACTACTACTATGCAATTTATAGACTGTTAGTTTTAAGCCTAGTTTCTCTGCCATATTTCTCTGCCACATTATAATAAAGTAATTTTATAAGATACTACAAACTTTGATAAATGATTCTCCTAATCCAGTTTATGTTACAGCAGTTATGAGATAGTTCTTTAGAAAATATTTATTTAAGAGTAAAATTAAACAAATTTAAATTTATTTTTAAATTATTTTTTCTCTTCATTACCTTAACATCATTTTAAATTCTAACAAACAAAAAAGTCTCAAATAAAATATTAATGATTTTATTGAAAAAAAAATTTCAGTAGTTTTGAAAACTCTCAGTTTATCATATTAAGTACTGAAAAACTATACCCAATTTGTCATACACTCAATTTAGCTTGTAAGCAAATACTTTATAAATTCAGTAAGAAAATTTCTAAAATTTCCCATAAATTATATTATAGTAAACTATAAATTGTATTTATGTCCGTACCTTATTGTTAATTTATTTTCAAGCATATTACTAAATAACACTTCAAAATTTTTTGGGCCTTTTTCTTTTAGGATGTGGGCCAATTTATAGTACATCATATATTTATTCGTATTAAATGAAAATTCTATTGTTCGAAAATTTGCATTTTGAATTTTCGAACAAAGCAAATCAAATATAAAGAACCTAAAGATAGAAATAATATTATATGAAATTATACTAACCTTGTAAAATGTCTAATCATAGAGAGCCGTTTGTATAAAGTCTTATAACCTTTTGAATTAAATTATTATTCCCGAGAAATATAGTTTATTAACAAGTTAATAATGGTAAAGTACTTGTGTATTATTAGTATTATCAAATTATTTTATTAAAGTTTTAAATTTTCAAAAATTGTCATTGTATCACTTCGGCAAAAAAAAAAACATTTTCAGAAACAATGTTTTACTGTTTTGGTACAGTTTAGAAAAAGTCCTTTCTGTCTTAATGACTATGAACGATTTAATGAATTTAAAGAAAAATCTTATAATTTTTCTTTTCTATTTTCTGATTCAAGTTTTACTGTAGGAAATATAGGAAATGAAAAAATACCCTAAAAAAGTAAAAAGAATCTAATTAAAAAATTTTCCAAATGATTGATAAAAACATCTGGTACCCAAAAGATTAATACATAGACAAGGCAAGGAAAAAATAAAAAAAGATAAAAACTCTTTACTATGTAGAATTCATCAGAAACAAAAAAAAAATTTATTTTTAAATTATGATTTTTTTTTTCTAATTAAAATATTGAATAGTTATTATAAATTTCTAATTAAATATTAGATATAGATTTAAATTTCTAAGATTTTATCTGACCTAAGACGCAGTTGTCGCAGTTGTCAGCCTTCTATTGAAAGGCAAAGTGTTCAAACAACGTTCAAACCTAGATCATATTATCAAATAGTATAGTAATTTATATCGTAATAGTTTATATCGTAATAGTTTATATCGTAATAGTATAGTTTATATTTTATATCGTAATATAGATGACATAGATGGCGTCCAATTTATTATACTTGTGTCTCATAATATTATACCATAGAACCGAGTAATTAACTGCTTAATGAATATAACTATTAAAGAAACTGAAGCCAAGTTTAATACGAATAATTAGCCAGTTAATGAATGCCCTATACTCTTCATAGGAGAAAAGTTCAGTTCATACAGAACAAAACTTATTTCTACGAATTTTATAGTAATAGTAATAATATATATCAGTAATCAGTATTTTCAATTATCTGTTTTCGGATTCCAGAAACAAAACATCAAATTTTTATTACATACACAGAGTTGACGAATCAACAATAAAACATTAAAAATTAATTCTTTATTTAAATATTTGTTTAAAAATGTTTAGTACATTTCCAAAAAAATTTTGAAAAAATGTGCCTTTTAGTTTCAATCTGTCCGTCCGTCCATCCGTACGTCCGTCTGTTTACAAAACTTCTACACCATTAAAGATGCAAAGAAAAAAATTAAACCATGGATAGGTCTCTTAAAAAAATTAATGTTAGAACAACTTTTTCATGTAAACAACTCATTCATTACGGCGCTACAGCCTCTCAAACTTTGAAAATCTATCTCATGTTCCGTTTAACATTTTTTCAATCTGAAAACCCAATTGGACAGAATATTGCCTTTCTAAGCCAATATCAAAATAGTAGAATTCTTTTAAATTTAGTATTTAAATTTACCGTTATGTAAAAACCAAATTTTGCATGGTTTTTCTTTTTTCATAACTCCGGCACATATTTAGATATAGACTTGAAATATTGAAGAAAGAAAGAACTTTTAGGCTCAGAAAATGTTTTTGAATCACTCCCTGTTTATGAGCTATTATAGGGCTCAAAAATTTAAAATTTTCTATTTTAGGCACCCGTACACATTTTTCTTCTGCAAGACATAAAAATTAAAGCTCCACTAATATATTTTTACGTGTGCTAACGGTTTCTTTTAGTTGTATGGGGTTACGAAGTTACATCTCTTAAAAATTTCAAATATGCCGTACAGATGTATATATCTCAGGCTCTGCGTAATAGTTTTATAATCTAAAAACGCTAGAAGACGGCAAGTTTTCTTACCTCTATAAAACAATATCAAAATTACGCAATATTTTGTAATTTACTATTTAAATTTACCGTAATGTGAAAATCAAATTTTGCAGGATATTTCCCTTTTCATAACTCCGTCAGGCTTTTAGATAGGAACTTGAGATTTAGCGACAAGGAAGAACTTCTAGAATTAATACCAGTTTCCTCAAAAAATATTTTTTTACCGCCCCCTGTTTAAAAGCTATTAGGGGTCGAAAGGTGAATATTTGCTATTTTTAGACACCTGATCAAAATTTTCCTCGGCAAGACATAAACATTATTCTTTAGTATATATATTTTTACGTGTGCAAACGACTTTTCTTATTATATTGTGTTCCGAACTTATGGCCTCTCAAAATAGTCTTATATTCATAATTTTTCTTATATTATAAAATTTTCAAATTTTGGTGCTAGTCACAATTCTGAACAGTTTTATTATCTTTTGGAAATGTGCGCTTTTAAAAACCGTTATTTTACATTCTTCCTTGTTTTATATCTTTCTATAATTCCATAAAAAAAAAAGATTTATTGAAACAAAATTTTATTACAAAAATTATCATAATTAACTACCAAATAAATCTTTTTTAAGATCAAAACCATTGATTACAATCGTAATCATTTCTAGGTATTCATATTAAGTATTAATTGAAGATAATTCCTTAATTAAAAATTATAAGTAATAATTTTAGTAATGTCTTAAGGGAAAAATGAATACCCACCTAATCTTCTTATAAATTGTATATGTAAATTTCAGTAATTAAAATGACAGAGTATCTATAATGGTTTATTTGAATTTTTGTTTTAATTTTCTTTAAAAAAACAAAAGTGGAGATAAAAGCAATTTTTTAATTACAATTAGAATTAAATTATAAATTTAACCATACCTTGATATATATATTTTTTTTTGTTTTTGAATAATTAAATACCAAAATACCATTTACATAATTCCAAAAAAAAAGAATTCCAGAAAATAAATTCCACAAAAAAAATTACAAAATTCAAAATTTATTGGCAAACGTTTTTAATAGCGCTAAAAGCATTTGCTAAACAAGTTGTTGGGACTCTATGATTTTGTAACCAACTGTTAAATTACTCCTAACATCTTTTTAGATAGATATTTCAACAAACAAGGCATTGAAAATAGTGGGGTCTACCACCCCCAAATCGCCCTAAAGAAAATATTGGACCCAGATTTTGTAATCAACTATAAAACCCTACCATTTTTTTTTTACATACATATTTCAACAACAATATAGTGAATAAAGTGGGGGTTGCCGCCTCCAAACGTCCGCTAAACAAATGACTAAAACTCTGATTTTGAAACCAACTATAAATTATCTCCATATTTAGAATTTCACATATTTTATTTTCATTGAATTTTAAAAATATTCTTGAAAAAGCGTATAACTGTGATTTTGAATTCAACTTTAAACTTCCTCCTAATTCAGAATCTTATATATTTACATTTATACATATTCTGTAAAAGGCGTGTAGTCCTAATTTTGTAACTAACTTTAAAAATTTTTCTAATTATTTTTTTACCAGCATATTTTAATAGCAAAGTATTAAAAATAAATAATTGGGGCTATCGTATCCAAATGACCGCCTTTATTTTCGCACAGTAGAGAATCTCGCTCTCACTAATCAAATTTTTAAAGTTTGAGGCTTGAAAGCTTGCTAAAAAACTTTGTCGTCAATCACAAAGAATATTATTTCATTTTGCGGGCCTTTTTTCAATATTTTAGAATTTTGTTTTTTGGAATTTTTTTTTGTAGAATTTTGTTTTTCATTGTTTGGAATTTTGTAACTTTGGAATTTCTTTTTTGGAATTATGACACCACGCCAGTTCAAGGTGATTATGTTTGTTGACTATAATGCCGAATATTCAATTTCAAACTAAGTTGAATGGAAATGCTTTTAATCACATTTAATACAAAATAAAATTTATACAAAATATTATAGAGTAACATTTCATAGTATTTATTTGGTTAAAATTATTATGCGTCAATTCCCACAACTAATTGCTAATTAGTAACATAAATTAAATAATTAACAAAAAAAAATTTTTTTTGTTTGCGAGGGTGAGTGGAAATCTCGAAAGACTTTGGCAGTGTTGGACTTTAACCACCTAAACGCCACGTCCATTTTAAATCAAACATTAAGTTAAAACTTATACATAGTACAACATTCCATTTGGTTTAGGGATTAGGAAAATAGAAACAAAGGAAATTGGGAAATATAGGAAGTTATTGGATGTTAGGGTGATTATTTAGAACAAATATGTTGATGTTTTTCTTGAATTTATCGATAGCACACAAGTTATGATTGCCAATTTTAGAGAATACTTCCGGCGGAATTGCATTTTATTCGCCGCTTATAAACTGTTCACATACATTTAAAAATGAAGTTTTATTGTCATCAAATTGTATAACATTTTTTTTGTTTTAAAACTCAACTGACTCAACTTCCTTTGTTTTAAAATGTTTGTATTGAAAAATACTTTTTGACACATTTTTACACATAAATGTCAACTGACAGAACATGTTTTAAGCTTTATAATTGAATATAAAAATTACATAACTTTTTGTAATTTAGTATTTATATTTACCGTTATATGAAAACAAATTTTGCACGATTTCAGTCCTTCAGTATTTTTGGAATCATTTTAGCTGAGAAAATGTATTCTATGTACACGTTCCTGTTTTAGCCTTTGTCTTTGGCGCTTGAAAGTTGTAACTTGGATATCTAAACTTATGTGTCGTAAATATTAACATATAAAAATTAAAGCTGCTAAAATAATAAAATATTATTATATTTTTATGTGTGTTAACAGCTTTTCTTAATAAATTGTATATAGGATAATTAACTGTAGGTATATTAAAACTAAAGAAAGTGTCTTCTTTTTCACAATTTTGTTATTACTAAAGAAATTCTAAAAATAATTCAAAATTATAATTCAAAAGGAATCATAATATTATTATTTTTATTGTAAAAAATTTCTAGGATTTTTAATTGTCTTTTTATATGGAGCTAAAAAACAATCCAATTCCCTCATAAATTTTTTTTCTAAACCAATGATTGAGGAATCATATTATTCTGTACATAAAGTAAATTGCTAAAGCTTGCATTCACTTCAATTATTTTTTTTTTAATTAGATTTTTTTTTAGAAAGTCATTACCGTGGCGCCATTAATTGGTTAATATCGACTTTTGAAAATATTAATAGAAAATTCAAATTGTTCCAAAAAAAATTTTGAAATTATAACTAAGATCTCCAGATATGTGTTAAAATTAGTTATAAAACTTCATTATTATAACTATTAGTTTAAGGACAAGGTTTCAAAGATGATTCTTTTTAATTTTTTGATTTTTTTTTTTTAATTCTGTCAAAAATATTATGTTTGAGACTGTGTTATAACGAAACCAGCATCAACTTATATAAATTACATAACAGTTTTTTAAACCATGTTACCTATATATCTGAATTGCATTATATAAGTAACAGTTTGGACTACACCTTTACATAGTATGATTACATTTTTAATATTTTAAGATATCGATAAATTCAAAAAGTACATCAACATCTTTGTTCTAAATAATCCTCTCAACATCCAATAACTTCCTATATTTCCTCAATTTCCTTTATTTCTATTTCTTTATTCTTATTTTCCCAATTCCCAAATTAAACAGTACATTGTATTATAGATTTTAACCTAATATTTGGTTTAAGTTGCATGCGGCTTGTAGTTGGTTAAATTCCTCCACTATACCAAAGAGATATCGAGCATTGATTACATTGGTGTCTTTCGAAATTCACACATACTCTCGCAAAATAAGGAAAAATTGTTTTAAGAAGCGATGTAAAGAACAAATTGTTCTCAAAATATCAAAGTACCTACTTACTAGTACTATAGGAAAGTATATGTGTATGTATCATTATAATAATAAAATTTTCTAATTTTAATCATAAATAAATAATAGAAAAAATTAATAACATTGTATATAAAAGTAGAGTACTTACATTATTTAAAAAAAAAAATCTCTTATTAAAAAAAATTACAAAAATTGTACTAAAAATTTTAGTTTTTGTTTGTTCATACGATGAAAAAAAAAGTTTTACTATTAGATATAAAAATAAATTTGAATTTGATTTTTTTTTTTTTATATGACTAAAAAATTCATATATGATTATGATAAAATCTCTAGTATGTATCATCTACATTATCTCATACGATAAATTTATTTTTAACTTTTTATAAAAAAAAAAAAAAGAACATCATACTCGTAAATTTCGCAATAAAATCTTGAAAATTTTTTCTTTTACTTTTATTCGAAGTTTATAGTTTTTTCCTTGCTCATAAAATTTTTATCGTTATTTTTTTCTTATTGAAAATTACATTTTTTACTTTTATAATATGAAATAATAAATGAATATATTAAATAAGTTAAAAATTTAATATTTAAGGTTTCAAAAACACTTGAGTAATAAAAATTTCCTTTTAAAAATTACTATATTTTACATTTTATTAGCTTCGGTTTAAAAATATGATCAAAACTTCAGTCATAAATAAGAATAATTCAAAAGTGTTTAAAAAACTGACCATATCTTAATAAAATAACGAGTAATAGTGAAGATATTGAGCCTCTACAGATTTTCTTTCCTGAATTCAGCTGTAGAGTATTTGAACTCGAGTTTTTTTAAATTTTTATACGACTGCAATCGACAGGTTCATGAATATTAAAAATGGTTCTTCCATTTGTAATGCATTGAACTAAGAATGATAAATATGTGTAGAGTGTAGACTCAAGTGTATACCTTACCTATTTGATAAGTATTGAAAACTGATTTATTTAAGATATGGATGCCTATCTCGCAGAAAGCCTATTTTTCCGTATTTCAACACTATAATTCAAAAATTACGAGAAAGCATCATGATTTGGCGTATATTCAGTTTACGTAATATCTTCAAAAATAATAAAAACCTACTAGTTACGTTAAAATCAGAGATAACAGGACAAGGTCTTTTGAAAAGTTTCAAACTATTATGATATTAAGGTTTTTGGGTTAATTTCAATAAACAAATTTGTAGACTCGATTTATATTATCTTCTGACTTAATTAGGCTAAAAAGTAGTCTAAAATTTTAGAATTATTCGGACTAAGTTGCTGCTATATCAATTTTTGGATTCAGCTTTCATATCTTTATACAAACAAGTATTGATAATATTTCTTTATAATATTGTAAGCTGAATCATAGTATATTGTATTTAAAAAACTATAAAGTACTTTTTTTTTTTAGTACTTTTAGTTTTTAATTTAGGGTATTACAGTATTTTGATTTGTTTTTTTCTTTTCCAGTCGAAGCTGGTTTTAGTTTAAAGTAGCATCATAAAGATTGAACTTGTATCGATAAATTTGTTTTATTCAGGCGGATACAGTTTATAAGTAAAATTATTTCGGATTCAGATGATAAAATAATTCACTTCCTAATTACAACATAATAACTTTAGCTGTCTTAATAAATTATATTGTTTTTCTAATAATAATAATATTAAGAACAAAAAATATAGCTTTTTATCAAGATCTAGATTTGGGAAATTTAGGGATTGATACTCTTTAGAGATATGACTAAGACGTGCATCATATGACTGTATAAATAATATAATTAAAGATTAGAAAAGGTAGAGTCTGAGCTTTTCAAACAGTTAAATTAAAGCAGACTTTATGTTGTATAATTCTAATTTTTCTAAGTTTACGGTCGTGGCACTTCAATAAAAAGTGAATTATTGTTAAAACGAGGAAGAATACAGTTGACTTTGTCAACTCTTAGATACCCGTACGAACCGTTAGTATGTTCACAGCCTGTCACTCTGCTCACAATATTATTTTTTTAATATTTTAGTATTTTAAAATAATTTGGGTGAATTTTATAATTTCTAGAACTATGGGTTGTGCATATATTCAAACTATATGTTTATATGTACATTCTTCAAAAGCAGATTCTAACCTTCCACATAACGATTATCAATCCAAAACTTTTTCAAATATTCTATAGTACCATTTAATACTAAGCGGTAAATGTATATTAAATTTACTAAGTACAAAATAATAAATATAATTTTAAATATTATATTATATTATATTTAAATATTCCATTGACAGAATAATTTCTTATAAGTACAATAAAATACATATATGTATGTAAATACGGCGCTATATAATATACATCTATACTCTTATCATTCATTCATCAGTGACATATACGATATGTAAATAAACATGATATTATATAAGTATGTATATATATCAATATCATATAAATAAAAATTCTTCAAGCAACCGTTATGTTGTTTATTTAATTACATTTTTTTGTACTACGCATTATATCCTCAACAATTTCAAATTATCGAGTAAAACAAAATGGAAAAAATTCGTTAAAGAAATTTGTTAGAAAATTTGAAAAAATCAAGTAACACTTTCGTCAATTATAAAGTAACCCTATATTATTAAAAAAAGTTGTTAACAGAAATAAAAGTATAATGTTGGAGCTTTAATTTTTGTGTATTACTTTAAAAAAATTTTAACAGGTGTTCAAGTTACAGGTGTTTAAAAATAGGAAATTTTCAGTTTTTGACCCCTTACTGCTCCTAAACGGGGGGTGATACAAAAAAAATTCTGAAATGACCCATACTAATTTTCAAAGATCTAAGTTCTGTCAAAATTTCAAGTTTCCAGCTTTAACCGTTTAGAAGATGGAAGGGTTAAAGAATTTTGCAAAATTTGAGTTTCGCATAACGGTAAATTAAGACACCGTATGCCAAAAATATATATTTATTGTATATATACTTTTAAAGCTAATAAAAGTAGTAATCGTTTGGCGTTTTTAAAATGAATATATACCTTATACAACTTGTGCTATAACAATTTAAATATAGAGCTTTTTTGAACCTTTGGGGAGCTGTAGCTCCGTAACGGGTGGGGCTACAAAAAAAAGTTATTAAAAATAAAATTAATATTTTTGTGAGATCTATCAGTAGTTAAAATTTCATAGCTCTATTGCAAAAAAAATGTGGGGATCTAAAAGTTAGGTGTTCGAGAGCTACCCTAAGGCTTGGTCCAAACTCAAACAAAAAAAATAGGGAACCTACAAATTACTCCCAAAATACTTTGTGTAAATTTCAAGATTCTAGCTTTCTTAGTTTTTGAGTTAGCGTGCTGACGGACGGACGGACGGACATGGCTCAAAAGTTTTAGAATTTTTTTCTGATCCGATCCATACCTTTGAAGGTATATCTAGCTCGCTTATTTCGAGGTGTTACAAACGGAGGAGTAATTTTATTATACCCGATCCTATCGTACGGGTATAAAAAGGACATAATTTTAAAATTATTTAGAAAAACTTTGTTTTTTTTTGTAATAACACTTCCAAGAAATTATTTTTTGCTTTTGTGAAAATTTTTTACCATATTATTAGGTAAGGTATTAAAACTATGAGGGTTTTTTTTTCATTTGACATAATATATAAATTTTTACAATTTTATCAATATTTTTGGAATTTAGTGTTGACAAGACGAATATTTAATAACACATTTTTTACATTTATATTATAGGAGAGTATGATATAAATGGATGAAATAAAAATAGTTATTTAACTCGAAAAGTTTTGTTTGTTGCAGAAAATTATTTACTATATAATAAACAATTTTTAAACAATATGTTAAAATTAAGTTTTTAGCACAACAAAATATTCAGTGCAAAAAATAACTACCTTTAAATGTGATTACACTAAAAAATTTCAATTTAAAATTGATAAATCTAAAACAGATATATATCTTCACATAGCTGGGGCTTCTATTAGCAAAGAACTCTAACCAGTTTATTGAAACTGTAATTTTGCGGCTATAGATTATAATGTACTTATTTGTATTTTTAATTTTTTTTACGAAACCCTATTTCTGTAAAATAATCAAGTGCCTACGACATATACTTGTATTGTACTCCTACGTACTATAAGATAATATTATGTAAATTCTTCTGAAAAAGTTGAATTGTTGCTCGTTGATTATGAAAATAAATTTTAGGGAAAATTTAAAAAAGTTTTTTCTCATCCTTTCTAAAAGAAAACACGTAAAAAATTTTAACTTGTGCTATCTGTTAGTCGAGAAAATTGCTTTTAAAATAAAATATAATTTCCTGAAAAATAATAAATATATGGAAACTGTATAAGATATTGTTATTAAGAATTTGAATGGATTTAATAAAATGAAGGTATAGATATTGAATGAATATATTTTTCTAAAAATTTATAGTAAGTTATATTTTATTTAATTCTCGTCCTTGTAAATGATAAATATTGACATATTCACATTTTATGTCCAATTGTCTATTTTGTTTCTCATTTCGTGAATAATAATTTAAATTCAAAGGTAAAAGAATTTTAAACGGTTCTATACACGTTTGTATAAATATATATATATTAAGATATTAATGAATTATGACCCTTTTTAAAGTTTTTCTTAAATTTAAAAGTAATATAATAGAAATATCTAAAATAATTAGCTCATTCTGAATCTAAAGAAATATTATAATTTTGAATAGTATTTAATTAAATGTTAATAAAATGTAAAATATTTAAAAACCAAAATATATGATCTTATAGTAATAATTAAATAATGATAAACTAATTAACGATAATTAAAACTTTATTAACAGTTATAGGAAGTTTAATAATGATATTTTCAACCTGATAAATCCCCCCATAAAACAAAAATATCTTGTAACAGCTACTGAACTAAAATAATTTAACAAAAACAAACTTTTAATGTAAGTTATTAGATTATAATATTGTATAAAATGAGAAAACTTATAATAAATTCTTCTTACAAAACTATGCTGTAATAATAAAATTGAAAAATTGTAAGACTTGTACTATTTTTTGGTACTCTTAAAATTAAGAAAAAATATTGTAATTTAAAACACAAAAAAAAAAAATTACTTTAAAGTATTGATAGAAAAGTAAGATATTACACTTTATGCATTTAGCTGAACTTAAACTTAAATCTCACATTTTCAAACAAAAAAAAAAAAACGAGGTCGATGTAACGGTTTTTAAAAGCGCACATTTCCAAAAGACAATACAAACTGTTTAGAATTGTGAGTTGCACAAAAATTTTAATATTTAAGAAATTTTTTGTAAGAAGAAAATATGTGAAAATAAGACCTTTGAGAGGCTCCGGGAGTCCCTATTACTAAGAAAAACTGTTATATGTAACTAAGAAAAACTGTTAACACACGTGAAAACACATTACTGGAGCTTTCATTTTTATGTCTTGCCAAAGAAAAATTTGTACAGGTACTTAAGTTACAGGTGCCTAAAAATAGAAAATTTTCAATTTTTAAGCCCTAAAGCTCTTAAACAGAGAGTGATACAAAAAAAATTCTTAGCAAACTTATACTAATTTTAAAAGTTATTTCTGCCCTCAAAATTTCAACTCCGTATTTAAAAGCGTTCCGGAGTTATAAGGGTAGAAAAATCATGCAAAATTTGGTTTTCACATAACGGTAAATTTAAATACTAAATTTAAAAGAATTTCAAAATTTGAGGGGCTGTAGATCCGTCATAGATGGAGCTACATGAAAAAGTTGTTAAACAAAACTAATTTTTTATGAGACCTACCCATGGTTAAAATTTTTTTTTCTCTATCTTTAACGGTGTAGAAATTTTGTAAACAGACGGACGGACGCACAGAGTGAAACTAACAAGCACATTTTTTCAAAATTTTTTTGAAAATGTGCTAAAAAGAATTCAAACGTATTAGTTTTTTGGTTAAAAAAGTAAGGTTTGAGTTTCACTTCAGTTTTATGCATTTAACGCAATGTCTTGTAAGGATTTCACTAGATTTATAGCAGTTTATTCGGACATTATCAGGTAGTATAACATCCGTTCGGTATTATAAATTCTTTATAACACAAAATTACAACTGGCTTAACACTGAAAGAAGGACATCATTTAATGGAAATGTTCAGTATCGACCAGGTTTAAATTTCAATTACGCAATTTGAAATATTTTATTAACTCAAAAAAAAAATATATACTATACTATCTTTTGAGTATCGGTTTATTTAAATTAAAAAACATACTAATAGCTAGATATTTTATGAAATTTAAAAAATCAATCAAAGCTTACACTAAAAATAAAAATCTGACAAACTTTTTTAAAAATTTATTTAGTTTTTTTCTTAATTAAAAAATACTTGTCTAAAAATGTCTAACTTTGGTTACTTTCTCAATCTAAATGGTTTTTTCTTTAAGAAGATAAAAAATTTAATAATTCATAATCATTCAAAAATCATTATTATGTGTTTGTAAAAGAACTACCAATTTATAACAATTATTAACAAGGTAGAATGTTAACCAATGGTTCTTAAAAGCGCACATTTACAAAAGACAATACAAACTGTTTAAAATTGTGACTTGCACAAAAATTTGAAAATTTAAGAAATTTTTTGTAATACGAAAATATGTGAAAATGGGACTTTTCTGGAATTTTGAGGGGCTGTAGGTCTGGAACCCTATATAACTAAGAAAAATCATTAACACACGTAAAAATATATTACTGAAGCTTTATTTTTATGTCTTGTCGAAGAAAAACTTGTACAGGTGTTTAAGTTACAGGTGCCTAAAAATTGCAAAAATGCAAATTTTCAATTTTTCAGCTTTCAAAATTTTTTTGGCAATTTGCTAAAAAACTTAATAAAACCAATATTATTATGGAATGATGCAGTGCGTATAAATATTATTCCAACGAACCCCTAAAAATATGCAATGAGTTTTCGGTTGGTAATTTTTTTTTTCCAATTTGTTAATATTAAATAATGGGGGCTTCGGTAGCCTAGTGGGTAGACGTGTGGCGTATTAACCGAAGGAGTGTGGGTTCGATCCCTGCACAGGTCGTAAGTGTTTTTTCTTTACATACCCCCCTTACGACCAAATATAATGTAAATATATAGTAGGTATATAATATAAACAAAATAAATAATATTAGTATATAATTTAATAATAGTATAAAAACGTATAATGGCCTTAGTAGCCGATGGTTCAATAATATTGCATTATATTTATGTATGTAATATTAATATAAATAAATAAATAATAAATATTTATTAATGCGATTGGATCTTGATTCGATAACGTTATTCTATATAATTCTACATTGTATTATATATATATATGAGATTCTATAAACGTGCCAGAAATTAACAAAACATTTTTTTTTTTCAATTTTATTCTCTTTCAAAACTATATTACTACAATAAATTACAAAAAAAAAAAATGATTCGTGTTGGAATTCTTTTTTCTATGAATATTTTCTATAGTAGGTTGTTTTAAGGAGTTTTAAAGTGTAGATCTTATTGATATAGTGCATCGAAACTACAATTTTCAACTTTTTTTTACTTTTATGTACGTATACTGTAAAAGATTTTTTTCAACACCATTGACTTTTTTTCCACATAGCTATTACATAATATATTTTTTTAGTGCAGTTTAAAACCATTTTTATTACAGCCAAATGGACAAAATTTTTCTACAGAATTCTAGAATGAAAAAGGAAAAATCGTTTATTATAAATTCTGTTGATATTCTGAAACCCATCTTTAGTTCATTTATCATACTGTGAAAATATTGAAAGTGCAGCCTTGCACTCTTGTTATTATTTTCTTAATTAATTTTTCTATAAAAAAAATTCTAAATTTTCTTTAACAGCATGTTGGAATCTTTAATGCTAGAATGCAATAGCTTTTAAGAATAAAATTGGTGAATAACTTTAATTAAATTGGTTATTAAATATTTTGAAAAAAAAATATAAATCTATTATTAAATAATAATTATTTTTTAACATTTATCAGAATTTTCAATATTTATGGCAAAACTAAGGTATTTTTTATAATTAATGTAGGAAAGCCTGTTTTTAAGAGGAAGTATTATTTATTAAATATCTATAAATAAGCGTTTTCATAAATAACAACATTGTTGTCTGAATAAAGGTTTTAATATTACATAAGTGTACTTCCTTGGTGTAAGATATAGGGGTACCAGAATAAACTAAAAACCTTATAAGGATTTATTAAATTTGAATTAAGAAAAACATTTGCCTAAATCGTTTTAATTTAATATAATTGCATTCAAGTAATTTTGAAAAAGAATAATATTTTAATACTTAATATAAGTATTAGAAAACTTAAAATGCTGATGTCTTTAACAATATTATACGAATTCTAAAGTAAAATGTATTTATGATAATCTCTTTTTTTTTTTCACATGAGAAATAAGTGTGAGATACTACTAAAACTTTACAACATAGTGAAGTTTATATCTATAATTGATTAATTTATTAACTCAATACTTATTTGAAACAACTTTATGTTCTTTAATCACTCACATCTGAAGTGAAAATCTTTCAAAGATACCAAGAATACCTTATTGGTAGTGTCAAACTTTTACTAACTAAACCCATCTTTCCCTTAACCCAATATAATGTGATGAAATCCTCAACTGCCCATACAGTATATATTGACTAAGGGAAAGGCCAAACTATTCCGAAAATTTGAATTGAGAGCTGTACTATATGGGAACAATGATTTCGGTTATTTATATTACTATTTTCATACGTCATTCCGTCTATTATTAACAGTGACAAATCCCATCAGTCTATATTACAATATGCAGTAGTATATTACACGGATTGGTGACTAAATCAATAAACAAAAATGAATAAATAAAAATTCAAAAGCCAAAAAAGGCTTCAATAAAAAAATTCAGAAGCAACAATTCACAAATTCAAATTCACAAAATGGAAAAGGCAAAAACTATGGTTTTGTAACAAACTCTAATTTAAAAAATTTCAAAAATAATTAGTTCTCTCTAATTATTTTTTTTTTTTTCAAATATGTTTTAGCATCAATGAATATAAATTAAAGGGCACTTCCATTCCCAAGCCCTTCCTAAACAAATTATTGAAACCCTGATTTTGAGACCAACTCTAACTTACTAATATTTTTTTACATACATATTTCATTTCAACATCAAAGAATTTATAATTTTTTTTTTTTTGTGGCAAAAAGTATTATTTATGTTTTTTGTGGATTTTTGCCTCTACCCATATTATTTTTAGATACACCTTTTTTTATATGATCTGATTGTGATTTAAATCCAAAGTCGTCTGATTGAAAGGCAGGAGACTTACATTTCATTATTTATGTCGCTTAGCAAAAACTAAAGCTAAAAAAAATTTAGTTTTCCTACATTTAATCACTGTCCAGTTTAGTTTTTTATAATAATAACTCATCACTGGTTTTAAAGTTATTAAATTAAAAAAAAAAAAAATGTTCACTTTGAATCCAAAAAAGTATTAAATTAAATAAATTCTAATTTCTGGAATAATTCACTTTAATGCAATTTTATGACTTTCTATTTTTTCATTTGATGCATTTGGAAATATTTATTTTCATTCAAATTTTAAAATCCAGTTAAAAACTAAAACGTAAATTTAATTTATAAAATGCAAATGGAAAATTGAATATTATTTTAATTTTTTTTTGAAGAGCCGTTTTAAAAAAAAAAAATTTTATTTGAATTTAAATTTTATTCATATAAATTTAATTTAATTTTATCGGTATGATTTTTCAACACTATATAATGGTCTAATTTGTACATATCATTTTATTAGTTTTTTTTTTTTGTTTCATTAAAATCTGACTATTTTTTTTTTTAAATTGAAATTTATAACTTACCTTTTTTATAAAGAAAAAATTAAAACCACAAAATTATATCTATTATTTGCTATTTTTTAATAATTTTTTATTTAACATTATTAAAAAAAAAGTTTTGAACAATAAATTCAATATAAATTTTGAAATAAATAGTGGCAGCAGTTTTTATTGATAGTAAATATCTTATGGATATATTGTACATATATAAAACTGTTAGAATGGAAAATAATTTGAAAAATTTAAAAACATTATTCAACTTTTTCTGGTAAATGGGACATCAATTGCATAAAAAAATAATCCACTACAGTTACCTACTAAAAAAAAAAAAAATCAAGTGTCTCCACTACAGGACCCACCGCCACTACGCCAAAAGTACAATGCCAAAATTCATAGATTTTTTACATAATAATTTAATAATTAATTTTGCGTCATCAACAAGAGAATAAATATTCATAGATATAAGTACATACATACATATATAAATTTTTAAGGATATAAAAAAAAAACAAAAAAAATTTGTTCATATAAATTCATATGGGGGGTTATGAAATTTGGAAAAAATGTTCTATGGCAAAGTTGTTCCTCTTTACTTGTGTAACAACTTTTTCTTAATCATTTTTCTCATTTTCCTGTTACGAAATATTCGTAAAAAACTTAAAAATGACACTAGTAAACTAGCTCTTCCGGTTGTCCGATTTGCTCCAAAGTCTTTTCAATCAGAGATATTTACGTCAAATACCCAATTTCAAACAATTCCGCTCAGTTATTAAGCCTGTACACGTGCCCACAGCACACACACACATACACAGACATACATCACGCTAAAAAAATGTTTACAGCTTTCTAAGCACCGGAGTACATATTTGCCAAAATCTCGGGTACAAATTTTTGGGCGAAAACAATACCTACCCTAGATATACATAATTGTATGCGGTCGGTAATTATAAAAACCAAAACTAAACACTTATGCAAATTTTATAATCTTTTCCAACCAGAATATTTAATTCTATGAATATTATGTAGGTGCTTAATACGTTAAATAAATAAAGGCCAATAAAATGGTTAATAAATTGATTCAATAGTTTTTACAATCATCATCAGTCATCTTTAAATGTCATTTTATCTATTGTAAAATTATGATGTTTTTTTGGCTGAGAACATTTGACATGTCATTAAAATCACTTTATTTAAAAAAAAAATTTGAAAACTTTTCGAATTCAATATTTTTCAAGATTTTGACATATAAATTCTCATTTTATTATTTACTTATATGTTATACATAATTTAGAATATCCTTATTTATTACATAATGTGCCATAATTTATTCTATTATCGAATATAATGTTATTTAATTTTTCTTGAATTTCAAGATTTTAAAACAATTTTATATATAAACAGAATGGAATTAAAATAATGAACTTCTGAAATGATCCCTATCTGTGCCGAAGCCTTTAAAGGGTTTATATGGGTTTTTGAAAATATTGACACTTAATTGATATAGGCCGGTATTGTAAATATCCCCTAAGCAGTCGACGTGGCATCTAATCTAAAAAATAGTTAACATGTCAACCAAAAAAAAAAGTCTAATGGTTAGACCTATAATACTCTTCAATTGTTTAGACTTTAGTTAGTTCCGAGTCTTAAAATCGACGACTAAGTTTCAAGGTTCGAAAGGCAAAATTTAGATTAACAGAAAAGAACACATAGAATTTTTCAATAGCTTCTGGTACCTGAAAAGAAAATAATCACCAGCGGAGAGGCTCAAGAAAATGTAGAATATAGATTGAAGAAAACCAAAAGCCGTATTCGGATATCTGCTGTCATTTTGTAAAAATCTACAAATATCTTGAATATCAAAACTATATAATATCTAAAAATATTTCTAGGATGCGTAAAGTCCGGTTTGGCATATGGCAGTGAAATAGGCTTACAATTAATAGTTTAAATTATATGCGTCAAGTTTTCATTGAAAAGCATAGATAAATATGCCTCATATTCTGATCCAAATTTAGATCTGTTTGTAATAAACATTGAAGAACCCATAACCAATAAAATCAGACACAGAAAATGGAAACACCTAGGCCATACGTTTAGAAAACTAAATACAAGCATGGACGGTCATAAAGTGGAATTTAAGAAATAAGCAGACACGGTCGCCCAAAGAGTACAAGAGCAGAATAATCCCCCAAAAATGACCAAATATCACATCACTTAAGATGACATCATAATATCAACACGAACCCGCCTCAGATGAAATTGTCAAGTAAAAATCTTATCTTTTTAAAAGGAGTAAGGGGAAAAAACATCTCCAGTCTATTCATACAATAAATAAGTGAAAAATAATAATAATTTATTTATTTCCCAAATCGTTATATTAATAATTTTTCGTATTTTTTAGAAATTTTTTATGATACACGAGCAACACATAATTATTTTATTTATTAAATGGGAGCAAAAAATAAACTACCTATTTATTTATTGTTTTATTTTCCATATAAATATTCTATTTACAAATTAATATTTTATTATCCAGCCATTGGTGCAGTGGTTGACGCACCGCTTCTCGTTCATAAGGGAATGAGAGGTCTCGGGTTCCGGCTGGGTACAATAATTATATTATAAAAAATAAAATATTCATATATATATCGCAATATATAAATACTTTATACATCATAATATCTCGTACACCACACATTCCTACCAGGAAACAGGGGTTATAGCTACCTGGCACATTTATGTACCACATCACCTAGATATAAATAAATAAATAATATTTTATTAAAAAAAAAGTTACTATAAATTGAATGAAAAGAAAATGATATTTTTTTAAAAAGGTTTTCAGAACCTTACTACAAGTTCATTTGCAAAATATTTTATAAGAAATTTCAACGAAATCAGAGAGCTATTATTAGATCTAGTTAATAATTTTTAGTGTCAATCACTGGATCATCCACCTTTTAGACTTTTAGTTGTGATTTTTAATTTGAAAATTATTTAAAAAAATTTATTTAAAAAATCGTCATTTTCATTTTCATTTTTATTTTTAATTTTTTTTTGTATGATTGACATACTATCATCAGTATTTAAAAATAATCGCGACTGAATTTACATTAAAATAAAAACTTCTATTTAGATAACGTATAATTAGTTATTCAAGATAAATCAAATTTTATTTTCAAAATTTAAATAAAGATAATTTAATAATTTTGAAAGTGTATCTACACTCAATAACAAGAATTAGATCTAATACACGATATAGATCAATCACAAACCAAAGACTCAGCCCATAAAAATCAAATTTTTTTGATATTCATCCAACCAACTTTTCAACCATGAAAATGGTTTTACAACTTGCCAATATACGATACAACTTATCAAGGCCGCCGACTTATTCTAAAATCTGGTCGACCGTGTATGGGCAGCATAAGAGAAAGGAAAGCAAAACACAGGTATTCAAACGCGCACATACGAAGAATGCAGATTTTAATATTAAAAATCAAAGATTATCTATTATAAGAGATGAGGATCTCGCAGTATGTGACCGAATTTTTTTTGCTACTCGAAAAAATTAAAAACAAAATTTAAATTTTATTTAAAAATGATTGGGTTTGAATTAACAATACAATACAGAAAAAACTTTTTTTATTCGAAGGGCGCCCATCATATGATGGGCCTTTTCACTAATATATTATAATTTAGTTTCGATGTAGTATTAATATTAAGTCGATATATTTTATGAACCTCTTGTCTGTTAAACATGTGGATCAGCTATACTATTATTAATTATATATACCTAATTATGTTTTTTATTTAATTGTATGACTTGATCTTGATTTGAATCCGCGATCTTTCAATTTAAAAGCCGGCTACTTAAATACGGCACAATTAAGATGATATATTATAAGTATAAGCTTTATATATCGCACTAGAACTTCACACTACCATTTTGTCCTTACATTGATTTTCGCGCTATATTTCACAATTTAGTATTTTTCAGATATAAAATTTAAGACAGTAAATAAATTTTTAAGTATATTATCAGTATTATTAATACACAAATTTATAGCAATGTTATGTCAAATTTGACAGCAAAAAAATATACTTTATGCAATGCAAAATTTAAAAAAAAAAATAGATATTATTGTGCAATAAATATCAACTATCAAAATTAAAACCCAGTAACAATGACAAATTATTCACTTTTTAAATAAAATTTTTTATGAGTATTCAAATGATAAGTTTACTAGGATTTTTTAAGTTTATTAAAATTTTCCTCCTTAAATTACTGAATTTTTTAGCACATTTCCAAAAAAATTTTGAAAAAATGAAAATGAAAAAATGTGCTTATTACTTTCACTCTGTCCGTCCGTCCGTCCGTCTGTTTACAAAACTTCTACACCGTTAAAGATAGAGAAAAAAAATGTTAACCATGGATAGGTCTCATAAAAAAAATAATTTTGTGGAACAACTTTTTTATGTAGCCCCTCCCTTTACGGAGCTACACCCCTCAAACTTTGAAAAAGCCCTATTTTTAAATGCATATATCTTATGTTCTTCTTAAGATTTTTTCAATCTGAAAACGTCATTCGACAGGTATTTTTTTTAGCTTTGTAAATTAATATCAAAATTATACAAATTTTTTAAATTTAGTATTTAAATTTACCGTTATGTGAAAACCAAATTTTGCATGATTTTTCTACTTTCATAACTCCGGCATGCTTTTAGATAGAGGATTGAAATTTTGAGATAAGAAAGAAATTTTAGAATTAGTATAAGTTTGCTCAGAAAATTTTTTCGGACCACCCCCTGTTTATGAGCTATTAGGGCTTAAAAATTGAAAATTTGCTATTTTTAAACACGTGTAACTTAGGAACCTGTACATATTTTACTTCTGCAAGACATCTGCGTAATAATTTTGCAATCTAAAACCGCCAGAAGATCGAAAATTTTATTATCTATATAAAACAATATCAAAATTATGTAATATTTTGTAGTTTACTATTTAAATTTACCGTTATGTGAAAACCACATTTTGCATGAAATTTCTTTTTTCATAACTCCGGCACCCCTTTAGATAGGAACCGAAATAGAAAGAACCGAAAGGAATAGAAACAGGAAATTTTGAGACAAGAAAGAAGTTTTAGAATTAGTATAAGTTTCCTCAGAAAATTTTTGGTAACACCCCCTCTTGAAGAGTTATTACGCCTCAAAAATTGAAAATTTGCTATTTTTAGACACCTGTAACTTAGGCACCTGTACAAATTTTTCTTTGGCAAGACATGAAAATTAAAGGTTCAATAATATACTTTTATGTGTGTTAACGGCTTTTCTTAATTGTAAAAGATTCCGGACTTACGGCCCCTCAAAATTTCAAAATTGTCCTATTTTCACATTTTTTCTTATTACATGAAATTTTCAAATTTTTGTGTAAGTCACACTTCTAAACAGTTTGTATTGAGTTTTGGAAATGTGCGCTTTTAAAAACCGTTGGTTTACATTCTACCTTGTTTCTTATAATATGAAATTTTCACATTTTTGTGCAAGTCACAATTCTAAACACTTCTGTATTGAGTTTTGAGAATTCTGTATTGAGTTTTGGAAATGTGCGCTTTTAAAAACCGTTGGTTTACATTCTACCTTGTTTTTTTTTTTTAATGCATTACTCTGCCACATAATTGTGGACAGGAAATTAGGTACACAGCCTTTCCTGTTCAGACGTGGCTGTAAATGTCGTAAGGGGGAATAACTCTTACGACGTGTGTGGGATCCAAACCCACACTCTCTCAGTGTTTACAGCGTATTTTATACGCTCTTACCTACTAGGCCACCGAGACCCCTCATGTAAATTTTAAAACAAAATACAATATAATCATTAAAAGTAATATATACATAAATTGAAAAAAAACTTGAAACGAAAAGAAACGTTAAATAAAGAAGCTTAAAAACAATTAAAAATTTTCACCAATTTAATTGAAAAAGAAAATTTAGATGAAAGAGAAAACTAAAATAAAATTAAGAAGAAAAAAATATATATATATTATTATAAATAATAATAAATGTCATTCTTTTATTAAAAGAAGAAAAAAAAAGATAAAAGAAATTGCAAATGTTTTTGAAATTTTTTTATAAAGTCAAATAAAAATTTTCACCAGTTTCCGTGTTTCATTTTAATTTTAAATTCTAATGAACAATTTTTTAATCATTCCAAATACTAAATAAAATTTTAAATTATTTTGTTAATATTTTTATTTTATTTTATTTTTTTTTATTTTGGTTTTTGACAATTAATAAGTTTTAAATATAACGGCATTAATCAGTAATCTCTAATGGTTTTGTGTCAATTATAATGGATATGGTATTAAAATAAAAAATTTTGAAGATATATTTTGAATATGTATGTATGTAGAAAGAATGATATATTAATAATAGGCATCTGTATAATATGATGTTAATATCGTTGAGGTAACTGACACGGTAATTCAATGGTTTTAAGAGGCATATTATTTATAAGCGTTTTGAAGTAAAATGTTTTAGGTAGATGCTTGTAGATTAAAAAATTTTCATGGTATTGAATTTGAATAGAAAAATAGGAATTAAAATTTTCATGACATAAACTACATAATAATATATATTATCTACATAATATATAATATACATTCAAAAGATATTAAAGGATTTAAAAGTTGAAGTTCTTAATATAATTTTAACATTTTTTGATGTTTATAAAAAAAATTATCAAAAGAGTGAAAAACTTTTGGTGACAGTAAAAAATTAAAAATATGTTTTTTATCAGAAATTATTTGTGTTATACATAGTAAATACAAACACGTCTTAATGTTGCTTTCAATGTAATTTATCTCAGTCAATATAATACTACTTTAAAAAAAAAACGAGCAAGAATACAGTTGACATTGTCAACTCTTAGATACCCGTACGAACCGTTAGTATGTTAACAGCCTGTCACTCTGCTTACAATAATATTTTTTTAATATTTTAGTATTTTAAAATAATTTGGGTGAATTTTATAATTTCTAGAACTATGGGTTGTACACATATTCAAACTATATGTTTATATGTACATTCTTCAAAAGCAGATTCTAACCTTTCACATAACGATTATCAATCCAAAACTTTTTCAAATATTCTATAGTACCATTTAATACTAAGCGGTAAATGTATATTAAATTTACTTAGTACAAAATAGTAAATATAATTTTAAATATTTATTATATTATATTTAAATATTCCATTGACAGAATAATTTCTTATAAGTACAATAAAATACCTATATGTATGTAAATACGGCGCTATATAATATACATATATACTCTTATCATTCATTCACTAGTGAAATATACGATATGTAAATAAACATGATATTATATAAATATGTATGTATATCAATATCATATAAATAAAAATTCTTCAAGCAACCGTTATGTTGTATATTTATTTACATTTTTATGTACTACGCATTATATCCTCAACAATTTCAAATTATCGAGTAAAACAAAATGCAAAAAATTTGTTGAAGAAATTTGTTAGAAAATTTGAAAAAATCAAGTAACACTTTCGTCAATTATAAAGTAACCCTATATTATTATTAAAAAAAGTTGTTGACAGAAATAAGAGTATGATGTTGAAGCTTTAATTTTTGTGTATTACTTCAAAAAAATTTTAACAGGTGTTCAAGTTACAGGTGTTTAAAAATAGGAAATTTTCAGTTTTTGACCCCTTACAGCTCCTAAACGGGGGGTGATACAAAAAAAATTTCTGAAATGACTCACACTTATTTTTAAATATCTAACTTTTGTCAAAATTTCAAGTTTTCAACTTAAACCGTTTAGAAGATAGAAGGGTTAAAGAATTTTGCAAAATTTTAGTTTTGCATAACGGTAAATTAAGACACCGTATGCCACAAATATATATTTATTGTATACATACTTTTAAAGCTAATAAAAGTAGTAATCGTTTGGCTTTTTCAAAATGAAGATATACCTTATACAACTTGTGGTATAACAATTTAAATATAGAGCTTTTTTGAACCTTTGGGGAGCTGTAGCTCCGTAACGGGTGGAGCTACAAAAAAAAGTTATTAAAAATAAAATTAATATTTTTGTGAGATCTATCAGTAATTAAAATTTCATAGCTCAATTGCAAAAAAAATGTGGGGATCTAAAAGTTAGGTGTTCGAGAGCTACCCTAAGGCTTGGTCCAAACTCAACCAAAAAAAATAGGGAACCTACAAATTACTCCCAAAATATTTTGTGTAAAGTTCAAGATTCTAGCTTTCTTAGCTTTTGAGTTAGCGTGCTGACGGACGGACGGACATGGCTCAAAAGTCTTAGAATTTTTTTCTGATCCGATCCATACCTTTGAAGGTATATCTAGCTCGCTTATTTCGAGGTGTTACAAAAGGAGGAGTAATTTTATTATACCCGATCCTATCGTACGGGTATAAACATTAGGTGGCAGTAAAACAAATTTTTCAATACCTAAAAGGGACGAAAGTTTTTATTCTTGGTTTTTAAAAGAAGTAGAACAAACTTAACTGATTCGGACGATTCTAATTGGCGGTAACGTAAACTAGATTAGGAACTATATTAAGACAACGACAAAATAAATGCATAGCTGTGGGTAAAATAAGCTTGTACCTATATTATTATTTAAAATGGAAGCATACTGATTTGCGTTATCATTTCATCAAGAAAATAGTCAAGCGGAACATGTCTTCAAAATCGAGGTATAGTTATTCTTCTTTAGTAATGATACAAAATCCTAAAGAAGAAAAATCTCTAAAAACCAACTCCCAGAAAAAGGAATCATAAATTTCAAAATTACAAGTTAAATATTTTTATAAATTTAAAAATTAAAAATTTCTTCCACTATTTTAAATGCTCGCTTGTATCTATAAAATATATATGTATGAAAAATAATTAGGAAGGATTTTACAGTTGATTATACACATGTACTAGTATATTATAATAAATCTAAAAAAAAATTAATTATAAAATTCTCATTATTTTTGATATTTAAAAATGTTTACGATGTGTTGGTATTTTATTAAAATTATAGATACTATATTAGTTTTTAAGAACCATTTTTTTTTTTTTTAATTAAAAAGATTATCCAAAAAATCATGGTTTTTCACTCTAAAATAATAAATTGAATTAAATATTTGTAAAAGGATAATTTACTATATTAGATCTAATCTGGAAACAATAAATTATGTATTTCTAATCGAAAAGTGTTTTAAATTTAAATCATAGTCAATATGACAATATTATATAAAATTTCGGTATATGGCAAAATAAACCCGCAAAAAATCAAAATCATTATGAAATTTGAACATAAATAATATTAATTTATAGTTTTTTATTGGCTCCATGAAATAATATCGAAAACAATTATATTGTATTTCCCGCACAAAAAGTAATAATAAATTGGGTTTACTGTCAGAAGATTAAAAGACAAAACACGAATTGACATTATGTTCTTAATTATAAACTTATGAACATCATGTAAAATGAATAATAATGGTTACATAGTTTCAAAAGTGCTATAAAGTCAATCGACTTTATTAATTTCTCTTGAGCGGCACTTAAAAATGTTCGAATCATTTTGATGATTGATATAGATGGACATATCTTTCCTCTTGATATCAATACTTACTAAAAAAGATAAAATAAAATCTAAACTTTACGGAAAAATGGATTATTTCCAATCATAATCCCCCCAACTCGACATATTAATGTTATTATTATTAGGTATATTATATTATAATATGATATAATATAAATGTCATTATTTTACAATTTAAAGCTTTGATCCTTTTAAAAAATATTTTGTGGGAAAATCTTTGATTTTATTCAATTATATATTATTTTGGGTTTATTAAGGTGTATTTTGGATTGACGATTTTTTTCACATAAGACTCATATTTTCCTCACATTGACAATATTTTACACAAGAAAAAAATAGATCACGGCAAAAAAATTTCCTTTTATAATTTTATATTTTAAAAGCACTGACACCAAACTTTAAAATTATTTGTTTTCAGTTAGCCAATAAAATATTGCATTTTGAGTGAGAAAAATAAGTTTTTATTTTAAAAAATTAAATTAAAAATTTTTCAAATTCTTAGAATGCTTATTGTCAAATTTTGTAAAATTAGTCCTGCCAACTTGGTAAAATTATCAATGATGTCCCAAAATTCTAATCTAACGAACAGTCAAAGATCATTTTCTAAAAATGAAGTCAAAATTTTCTAAATCAAATTAAAATTCGCCAAAATAGATCAAACTTTTCCAAAATCAGATCAAAATATCCCTGATTTTTAATAGAAAAAGGTATATGGTAATTCTTATGTACTGTCCCAAATAGCACTCTTTGAGATAGGCCCTATCTATAAAGTATCAGTAACGAGTGATAATAACTGAATTGCTACGTGTCTGACACGTGCCTGGGGAATTTGAGGAACACTTTTTGGTTCCTTTCTGTTTTATAAAAACGAGCCTGGGTGTGCGATAAAAACGTTCCAAATAGGTGTCGATGTAGTTTTAGGAACTTCTTTTTATACCTACTTATTTAAAAAAAAATATTTTATTAAGAATGAAAGAGAAAAATATATTCCTAATATAATAAGTTATATTTAAATAAACAATTTTCTGTTTCGTCACTTTAAACTTTTATTTAAGACAAAAATTTAAAACTACATACTATATAATTAGGTCTACAAAAATATTATAAAGTATTTTCTATATAATACCACACATTTTTTTAATGCGAAATAAAATTTATTAGGAAATATGGTCATAAAAATCTTAAAAAATTATTGGGCCTTCTGAACTATGTTGATTTTAGAATTTATAAATTTTTAAAAATTCACTGCCTTTAAGTAGTTTGAAGGTATTATTTCTAATTCTTAATCGATTAGTTTTTGGAAAAGTAATGGAAAGAGTAATACATAATTGTCTTGTCATATGCCGTAAAATTCATGTACCAAGCCATTATTTATTATTTTATTTCGTTTATCTATTTTTTTGTACTTACAGAAATTTATATTTTGTTATGAAATATTATATGTTATAATATAAAAAATATTTAATATCGCACATAATTAAAGCGAACATCTGTAAATACATGAATAATAATATTTGTAGAATGTGATATAGAAGCAAAATCCGTATCCTATTATTAACAGATTTAACTATAATTGTGTTCATTTTATAAAAATATGTCTTCCATTGTATATTGTTACATCATTGTGGCAAAGTCAATTAAATGTCATCATAAAGTTGCGAATACGAGCAAAACCGTCGCAAAAACGACAGTTTAGAACTACAAAGTTTATATATCTAAAGAGCTACCTTATCGTTCCGCATGCTACTATATGGTACGAGAAATTGTTTCTCCGCTCTATAGTAATTTTTTCGTTTATTCCAATTTGCAAAGAAAAAACTCAAAAACAAAAAGTAGCTCCTTGTAGTAACCATAACCGCAGTAAAATCCCTTTTATGCGACTATAAAATTTTATTAGGTTATCGGCTCTATGTAGTTCCAAAATACGGTAACAACGACGTTTAAATGACTTCAAAGTTTCCTTTATAAAAACTGGGTCTCTGGGTCTCTTCTGGTTCCAAATGAAGAAACAAGGACGTAATAAAAACTAGAAAAATGGTGACGTTATTTTTACGTTAAAAATGGGCACGTAAATTAAAAATTAAAAATCTATATCCCAATTACGATTTTTGGGACTATGAAAATTACTAGGTAGGTTTAAAAACATTTTTGGTTGGTTTTGTGATACGTTCCTAAAACTTTTAAAATTTTTCACTTAATTTTAATATTACTTCATCGTAGAAAAAATAGTTATAGTGCCGTAGCAGTTACTTGAGGAAATTACTATAACGTAATAACTACTATATAGTATCAAATTTAGTCCCAAAAATATAGTCTGCCACTTTTTATCAGCCCAAACTACAAAAAGAAAGTAACTTTCACTTCGACTGCTGCTTTAAGTGAATAATGCACTTAAATCGCTATCTCCCTTTGATTTCTTGATTAAAAATCAAGTCGGCAAGAAAATCATCAAGCTAAAATCAACCTTTACTACGTATTTTTATAATCATCTCAAAGCTTGATTGGCCCTTAGAGAATTACATATAAAGATACCCAATCTTCTTTTAATTTTTAGAATTTTTCATAATGTAAAATGGTTATATATTTAAAAAATTGAAAAATGATTGCCTGTTCCATTGGAAAGTAGTGTTAAAATTTTATTTATTAATGTCCTTATAAGTTAGTCAGAGTTTCAGTATCATATTGAAATTGTATATTTAGAAATTTTTTTAAAGATTATAAAGTACTATTAATAATAAAATCATAATCATTCATTTAATAAGATTTTTTACAAAAATGTCTGCTATTTTCTTTGAAATTTGTAAATAATTAAATGAAATGTTATGTAAAAAAAAGTAAATATAACTTATTCAAAAAGTGAAATGAAATTAACTAAACTGCGTATGATTTAAACATGTAGTACATTATTAATATGCATCATATTTCGGGAAATAAATTGAACTGAATTGAATTAGAATAAATAAAATGTATATTAATAAAAGTAAATCATGCAAATGCAACAAAAATTAAATTCATAAAAAATCCTTCAAATTTCTCACACATCTTATTTTGTAGTTATTTTCTACTTTTTGTTTTTAATATAAAAGTGAATATTAACGAACATAATGTATACGAAAAGAAAGGTTTCTCTTTCACACAATTTTTATTTCTCAAAATTTATAATATAAAAATATAGTTGGTTCAAAAATGTTTGCTTGCATGCATTTCGGTGCCAAATTCCAAAAAAAAAAAATATTATAATCAATATCATACCATACTGTGTTACCCAACTGTAAGAATTTCAGTACCATACTCTTTAGTAGATGTTCAGCTATAATGAACAAGAAGAAAAATTAAATTAAATTAAAATTTAACTATATATGTTTTAAAGTTTTCACATTTTTCACAATTCTCCCTTTCAATTACCTTCAAAAGAGAATTAAAAGTGTTCTATATAAACAATATATGATGATGATTCCTTATATTATGCACTATTTACTTAAGATTAAAATAAAAAAAAAAAGATGATGAAAGTAAATGAAAACTTCAAAAGAAAATAAATGACGAATTTCCAAAATTTGGTGATGTAAGAAAAATTAAATACAAGAAAATGGAAAATATATTTTCTCTTCAAAAAGTTAATTTGTTAAGGTTTAAAGTATACTTAACGTATGAAACATAGTTTTTTCCTTTTTGTATAAATTGCAATCAAATAATAATGCTAAAGTATTTTTTTTAAACTTTGAATTTTTTCTTTGAATAAAAACTATAATAATGATGAAATTTACCAAAAGCATAAACATTTATACATGTATTGTTAGGTACTTAAGTTAAAAAAATCGTTTGCGGCAAAAAAAAAAAAAGAAAATGTAGGTAAATTCGTAAAATTTCCTAATTGCTTTGCATACTTTTAGGAGACGAAATTTTAATTTTTAAATATTATATTAGAAAGGACAACTGTGAGACTACAAATTCTTAAATGCATGCCCTAAAGTAAAAAATAAAGCATATAACATTTATACAACATAGTTCAAATTCCATTTGTTTTAGAAGATAAATTTGATCTTAAGACTGAACCGTTTTTTAACATAATTTTTTTTAATATCATTTTAACAAAATA